>CANYBF011311828.1:0-11212 GCA_948192965.1 Dalechampia spathulata | reverse complement strand
GGTGACTCCTTGTGACTCTTTTGAGTCTGTATCATTCCCTAAGGGAACCCCTTAAGAAGACTGCGCTTTCGCTCCAAGTGCGGTCCCCGGTCTGTGACTTTCGCAAGCCTCGCTCTAGGCCCTGGCAGAAACCGGCGCTCACAGTTACTAAGTCATGTAGTTAGTCAAAAGGGTATTGAGGTGGATCTCAATAAGGCTAAGTTGATCCAGTAGATGTCTATTCCCAAAACTAAGATCAAAGTTAGAGGATTTCTAGGATAGTTCTAATATATAAGCAGGTTTATTGCTAAACTCACTATTATGTATGAGCCAATCTTCAAGCTTTCAAGGAAGAACTAACCTTTGCTTTGTGAGAGAACTACTAATTTGCATTCAAGAGAGTGAAGCATTACCTCTCTAACCCATCAATTTTGTAGCCACCTCGATTGGGAAAGCCATTATTGCTCTATCTAACCCTAAAAGAGGAGTTAATGAGTGCAATGATAGCTTAGAACAATGAAGCTAGGATAATCATGTAATTTACTATCTAACTAAGAAGTTATGTTAGTGTATGCTCTAAAGCATCATGTTTTATTGTAATTGGATGATTTATCAATAAAAGGCATTATTTATTATTTTGTTTACTTGAAAGGTTATTAACTAAATAATGAATTCCAAGATATTGGAATAGTATAAAGGAATTTATAAAGAGTTTATAAAATGAGATTCTTATTGTATGCAAATGTTCAATATCTAAATTATCCCTAATCAATGTATTAATAAGAATGGATCTTGTTAATGCAATTAAGATCAGCACATGATATACTTCCTTTAGGGATAATTCTCATTCATCATCATAAGAGTTATCAAAAGTGAACATGTGGATAATCAGTAGAGCACTGACTCATTAGAGGCCTTGCCAATGAGATTTTATATGGATAATTGATCTATGTCTATGAAATATATCTCACTCATATCAGTAGTGCAAGTATCCTTAAGACTTGAGATAATACATTTATCTTAATTATGAATCACTATGTTTTGACTCCTATATTTTATTCCTCTAGAGGAGGCATTGATAACTTGGAGGTTGGATATAGTGTGAAGTAGTTGAAGGTATTTTTTTATCAATAAAGGATTCACTATCTCACATTAAATGTAGGGGTTTTATCTCATTGATTCATGTAATATTCTTTATTCAAGAATCTCTAGCTAAAGTAAAATGCCTATTATTAAATGAGTTTTATAAGGGCATTTTTGTAATAAAGATTATGATACATGAAACATCAAATTTAGGGCATGGTCTAACACACTTGATTATGCATTGAGTTTGCATTAATCCATACTCAAACCTAAATGAGATAATGGATTGTGAAAAGAGTTTATTGCATGGAATTTAATATGGAAGGGTTGTAGTCAAATCAATGACCTCTTGACATTTAGGTAGTCATGATGTGTGACTAGATATTACTCATGATTTACATATGGTATTATTAAATGGAGTTAATAACAGATTCATATGTTCCCAACATGCCAAGAACCCAAAAGGTCACACACTAAAAGTAAGGGAATGATAATCATGAATGGATGTTGATGAAGTAATGTTTTATAGTTATGAGATAACCTGTATTTTTCATTTTCATTAGAAATAGCATGAAAAAAGTTTTGATTTGATACTAAGATCACTGAAATGTAATGAGTAGAACTCAACATACAAGTGATTTAAGATGACATGCTATACATGCATGGTATATACAGGTTTTTGACAGAATTAATTGACTTATGGTCAAAATGTGAATGTCACATAACTTATTCATGTATGTTGAATTAAATAGAAATGCACATGATTGCCATGTTCTTCTAAAAAATAGATTTAAGTTAGTCACATGCAAGTCACATGCCAAAAACATGTGACATGCACATGACTTTACTTGTTATAACCTAAACCTAATTAGGGTTATATTATTATGTTTTGGTGAAAACAAATAGAGACATAGAAGAATATTTTGGCTGCCTATCTTCTCTTTCTTGTTTCTAAGTATTTTGAAGCACAAAAACAAGGAAAAATAATTCAATTTTGATTGAACATCAAGAAGAAAACTGAATTCAATTATTATTCTCCATCCATTCTATTTTATGTTTTGTTTTACTAGTCTCTAAACAAAACTAGTAATTGGATTACTAATCATTCTCTTTACTTGTGTGGATAGTTTGGAGATCCCCTATCCTTGGGGATTCAAAAGTTTGCTATAACTTTTTAGAATGATAAAGAAAGAAGGAGATCGACTTATAAGTAAGTTTTCAATCTCTTCTTCATAATCTCCTTTATGTTTGATGTTTTCTATGTATAGAATTGTTAGATCCAATGAAATCACATGTTTAAAAAATTTTAAATTACATCTTCCATTGTAAAACATGTTTTTCATTAACCAAGAGTGGTATCAGAGAGATTTTGTTTGCAATCTATGTATAGAACACATATGATTTCATTTTTCACTCATTATGGCTTGCATTTTTCACTTTTAAAATGGTTAATGTTTAAATTTGGATTTGAAATTTTAACCACTTATTCTTCATTGATTTACTTGGGTTTTATTAAAAACAAACATATACATATGTGGAAATTTTATAAGATAAAAATTTATATGTTGCACATGCTTTTTTTGAAAACCCGAATGGATCTTTTGTGTTATTCTTAATGTTCTTGCTTGATTATTACGTGTTTAATTTTTGAAAGTGTAATGAATCAACTAGTTATTATGTTAACTTGATGTTGGAGCATTTGGAATGAATTTTGATTTGATTTGGATGTCATTTTGTGGAAATCATGTTCATATATTCATAAGAAATTCAATTTTAGTATATTTAACTTTTTCAATATTAATTGCTCATGTTTTTAATTATTTCATATATTGTAATGTTTTAGATACATTAATTTAAAAATGAAATTTTATTAATTTTGGAGATTAATAAGTATTTTATTTGAATAAAAACTTATAAAAGGAGTAATTTGAGCATGATAAGGATTCTTATTATTTTTAACTTCTGTTTTGTTTTCTAAGTGACATTAATATTTAAAGTGTGACTAAATAATTAATATATTACTGTTGGATGATTATTTAATTTAATAAATAATTTGTTCAAGACATCTAAACCATATTTTTCAAATGCAAGCCCAATAACTATTTTAAAAGATAAAATTTGTTTGAATTTTAAAATTATAAAATTGAAATAACATTATGAGAAGATTATTTATTTTGAATGTATGGATGGATGAATGGCATGATGGTTATTATGGACTTAGCCCAATATGATTGAGCATATGCATCATTTTATTTTTTAGTAAATAGGGCTTATGAATCCTGCCTTTCCTTAAAATCTTTATGTACTTCTCTTCTCATCTACTCCCCCAAAATGTAACTTGGGGTTTCTACTATTGAAATTTGTAATTAGATTACGTAGGGTATAAAAGATACAAAAGGAGCCAAAAGGAGCAAAGGAGTAAAGGTGTGATCAAAAGTGAACTTTAAGGTAAAATTTGTAATAGAACAGTATTATTTCAAATTTTAGGGTTTGTAAAATCATGCATAACCTAGGTTTGACCTTAGACTTAGAATCCCGTAATCATCATATTATAAATTATTATAATAATGTATGTATAAGTTGCATGAGCATACCATAGCATGTATGAGCCAAGACCATGCATGGTGCACCAATTGCATATATGCGCCTTAAATATTTTTAATGACATAAAAGGAAATAAATCCCTTAAAGGAATATAAATCTAAGGCCTTCCATTTTCTAAGATAAGGGTGGAGAGCTTCTTGTCATTCAGGTTATTGGTCATGCTCAAGCCTATTTAACATGGGGTATATCTAAGTTTTAAAGAATGGGTCATATTTAAATAAAATGTTTTATTTATTAGGCATACCCAAGGTAAACTACTTTATAGGCCGGTTTGAGGAATTGTGTTATTAAGATAACATACATATCAAAAGAAGTTGATAACCCAATGATTTAGTAGTCATATAGAGATATGATTGATATGAAAGATGTCTACCTACTGATATTAAGTTCCAGTTTATTTAGCATACTCAAGATTGGGCTTAATGGTCACTGGATACTGACCCATTAAAGAAGGTAAAGCATGACCTTCCCAGATTAGTAGTTGAGGGCTATTAGTTCATAATAAAATAATGGGAGATAAAAACTAATAAAAGACCTTATTATGTTTTTAAAATACATGATGTTTTTAATGACACATTATTTCTTCTTTTTCTCCAGATTTTTCTAAAATGTCTAGAAAGTTGATCTCTGGAGAATTCTCAAACATAAACTAAATGGACCCAATTACATAGATTGGATTCACTAAATCAAAATAGTTTTGAAAGGCAAATAGATAGCCCATGTATTAGATTGAGCTTATCCACGCAAGCCTATAGCAAACTCCTCTCAAGAAGTCAGAGATGCTTATAACAAGTTTAAGTAAGAGCATAATATGGCCATTAGCATTATACTGGGAGCTATGGAGAATGACCTCCAAAAGCAGTGCAAGACTATGAACTCTTATACCATGGCTACTTATCTAAGAACACTTTTTGAAGAAAAAGCAAGGATTGAGAGATTTAAGCTCTCAAAGGCACTCTTTATGTGTAAGATGGCAGAGAGGTCATAAGTAGCCCTTTATGGCATTAAGATGCATGGCCACATATAGAGGTTGGAGGGTCTTGGTTTTGGACTGAAACAAGAGCTAGCAATTGACCTTATTCTGTAGTCATTACCTGATAGTTACACACAGTTTATGCTTCACTATCAGATGAATAAGAGAGATACTACCATTCCTAAGCTTATCAATTTATTGAAATATGCTTAAGATGCTAATAAGAAAAGTGATAAAGCAACACTGGTAGTTAGTTCTTCTAAGCTTGCCAAGAAGAAAGGCACATCCAAGAAGAAGGGTAAGAAGCTAGCCCTAAAGACCAAAGGAGGTGTAGGTAAGAAAGCTATAAAGAAACCCCCCAAGGGTATTTACTTCTATTGCAATAAGGATAGGCATTGGAAGAGAAATTGCAAGGAGTACCTAGAGCTGGTAAAGAAGAACCAAGCTTCTTCTTCAAGTATTTTTGTAATTGAGGTTAGCTCTAATGCTATTTCTAGTAACAAGAGTTGGGTATTAGATACTGGCTATGCATCTCACATTTGTTATTATTTGTAGGGGCTGGTCAGCAAAAGGAGGTTAAGTAGGAACGATGCAGATATCAGGGTTGCTAATGGAGCATGAGTTGCTGCATTAGAAGTAGGAACCTATATTTTACACTTAGCTTTTGGTTTAAAACTAGAACTTAATAATTGATATTTTGTTCCAAGTTTGAATAATAACCTTATTTCAGTATCTTGTCTTATTGAACAAGGATTCAATTTTTCCATAAATGATAATGATTGTTCAATGTTTAAAGATGGTATGTTTTATTATTCTACACATGTTAAAAATGGAATTTATATACTGCATAATACAAACCTCCTTTGCAAAGTTCAAACTAAGAGAATCAAAGTTGATACTCTTAATCCACTTTTTATATAGCATTATCATCTATGGCATATAAACAGTACTTGCATGTCTAAGTTACACAAACTAGCCAACTTAGGTTCATTTGATTTTGAATCTTATGAAACATATGAATCTTATTTATTAAGTAAGATGATAAAATCATCTTTTAAAGGAAAAGGTGAAAGAGCTAAAGAGGTACTAGAACTCATACATTCAGATGTATGTGGTCTTATGTCCATACATGTTAGACGTTGATATAATTACTTCATTACATTCCTAGATGACTATTCTAGATATGGATATTTGTACTTAATGAAGCATAAATCTAAAGCTTTTAAGAATTTTAAAGAATTTAGAAATGAAGTAGAGAAACAACTTAGCAAGACTATCAAAACACTTCACTTTGATCGAGGTGGTGAATACCTAAGTGAAGAGTTTCTTGAACATCTCAGAGATAATGAGATTTTATCTCAATAGACACCTCCTTATACACCTCAACATAATGGCGTATCTAAAAGGAGGAATCAAACTTTATTAGATATGGTTTGATCCATGATGAGCCTTGCAGAATTTTGGGGCTATGCACTAGAGACTGCTATTCATATTTTGAATAGAGTTCCATCAAAATCGGTTGAATTACACCATATAAAATGTGGTATAACAAGAAACCCATCTTATCTTATTTAAAGGTATGAGGTTATCCTTCTTATGTTAAAAGAATAATGTCAAACAAGCTTGAGGTGAAGTTTGATAAATGTTATTTTATAGGATATCCTAGAGAAACCATAGGAAATTACTGCTATCTTCCTTTGGAATAGAAAGTGATTCTTTCAAAGCATGTTGTTTTCTTAGAGAAATAATTTCTTCTAAAAGGATATAGTGGGAGTAAGATTTATCTTGAAGAAGTTCAATCACAACAAGATAAAGTATATCAATCCATTGATCCTACTAATGAAGAGTCAGAACCTATGGAAACATAAGCTCCCAGACGCTCCACCAGAATAAGAACTATACCTAAGAGGTATGGATTCCTTGTTCATGAGAATAAGGAAGTCTTATTAGTTGAGAATAATAAGCCCACAGACTATGATGAAGTTTTGAAAAGTTCAGAATATGACTTATGGTTAAAGGCCATGAAGTCTGAAATGGATTCCATATCAGAGAACCAAGTGTGGACGTTGGTTGATCCACCTAAAAGGATTAAGCCCATTGGGTACAAGTGGGTCTTCAAAAAGAAGAAAGACATGGATTGTAATATGGTTACCTATAAAGCTCACTTGGTAGTAAAGGGTTATCATCAGAAACAAGGAATTGATTATGATGAAACTTTCTCACCAGTAACTATGCTTAAATCTATAATAATCTTACTTAATATTACTAATCATTATGATTATGAGATGTGGCAATGGATGTAACAATAGCTATTTACTTAAGGAGGTGTATATGATACAACTTGATGGTTTTATATCCGATGATAGTAATAACGTATGCAAACTTCAAATATCCATTTATGGATTAAAGCAAGCATCGAGGAGCTAGAACATATGCTTTGATGAAACAATTAAGGAATTTGGATTCATTTAAAATATTAATGAACCATATGTTTAAAAGAAGGATAGTGGGAGTACAATTACTTTCCCTGTGTTATATGTAGATGACATATTACTCATTAGAAATGATGTCTCATTTTTGTAGAGTGTTAAAGTTTTGTTATCTAAACAATTTTCCATGTAAGACCTTAGAGAAGCCACTTATATTTTAGGTACAAGGATCTATAGAGATAGATCAAGAAGGTTTATTGGTCTTTCACAGTCTACTTACATGGACAAGGTGCTAAAGAGGTTTAGCATGGATCTTTCTAAGAAGGGTAACATACCCATAGTACATAGGAAATATCCTTCTAAAGCATGGTGTCCTAAGACACAAGATGAGAAAAATTGCATGACCAGGATTCCATATGCATCTACAATTGGAACCATCATGTATGTTATGTTATGTACAAGATCAGATGTGGCATTCTCCTTAAGTGTCACAAGCAGGTTCCAATCCAATTATGGAGAGGAACATTGGTCGACTGTAAAGAATATCCTCAAGTACTTTAGAAGGACTAGGATATGTTCTTAGTATATAAGAAGGGGATTTGTAATTAACTGGATATACAGATGCCAGTTTCCAATCTAATAAAGATGATTGCAAATCTCAATCAGGTTATGTGTTCATGATGAATGGTGGTGTAGTTGTTTGGAAGAGTTCTAAATAAGAGACCATAACAGATTCTATGATGAAGGCAGAGTACATATATGGATCGGATACAGTAAAGGAGGTCATGTGGATAAGGAAGTTCATTCATGAACTTGGCATGGTTCCCTGCAATGCAGAAGCTATTCCTCTATTATGTGACAACAATGGATCAATAACCCAAGAGAAGGAGCCTAGGTCTCACCAGAAGAGTAAACATGTACTAAGGAGATACCATTTGATTAGGGAGATCATTGGTAGAGGAGAAGTAGAGGTTAATAGAGTTCCCATAGAGCAGAATGTGGTAGACCCTCTCACTAAGGTATTAACATAGAGCAATCATGATAGGCATGTAACTTTTATGGGATTAAAGTTTATGTATGATTAGCTCTAGCGCAAGTGGGAGTTTGTTAATGTATCCTCTAGAGCATCATGTTTTATTGTAATTGGATGATTTATCAATAAAAGGAATTATTCATTATTCAGTTTACTTGAAAGGTTATTAACTAAATAATGAATTCCAAGATATTAGAATAGTATAAAGGAATTCATAAAGAGTTTATGAAATGAGATTCTTATTGTATGCAAATGTTCAATATCTAAATTATCTATGATCAATGTATTAATAAGCATGGATATTATTAATGCAGTTAAGATCAGCACATGATATACTTCCTTTAAGGATGATTCTCATTCATCATGATAAGAGTTGTCTAAAGTAAACATGTAGATGAGCAGCAGAGGATTGACTCATTGGAGGCCTTGCCAGTGAGATTTCATATGGATAATTGATCTATGTCTGTGAAATATATCTCACTCATATCAGTAGTGCAAGTATCCTTATAACTTGAGATAATAAGGTTATCTTAATTATGGATCACTATGTTTTAAATCTTATACTTTATTCCTCCAGAGGAGGCATTCATAACTTAAAGGTTGGATATAGGTGAAGGTATTTGTTTATCAATAAAGGATTCACCACCCCAAATTAAATGTAGGGGTTTTATCTAATTGATTCATGTAATATTCTTTATTTGGGAATCTCTGGCCAGAGTAAAATGTGTTGGTTTATGAAAACATGTTTAGTAGTGGAAGATGAAATTTAAAACTTTTTAAATACATATTTAACAATGGATCTAGCAATTCTATACATAGAAACATCACATACAGAGAAGATTATACAAAGGAGATTGAAAAACTTACTTTAAGCCTATCTCCTTCTTTCTTCATCCTTCTAAAAAGTTGTAACAAACTTTTCAAACCCTAAGGATAGAGGATCTCCAAACTATCTACTTATTAGATTTCAGTGATCTTGGTATTAAATTGAATCTATTTTCATGCTCTTTGAACGTGAAAAACCCAGGTTATCTCATAACTATAAACACATTATTTCACCAATATCCATTCATGATTAACATTCCCTAACTTTTAGTATGCGACCTTTTGGGTCCTTGACATGTTGGAAACATATGAACATGTTATTAAACTTCATTTAACAATATCATATGTAAATCACAAGTGATGTCTAGTCACACATCATGACTAGCCAAAGGCTAAGAAGTCATTAGTTTGACTACAACCTTTCTGTCGTACCCTAAATTTGGACCGCCTGGATTCGACTAGAAAAACGGGACTCCTCGTCACCACACGGCCTTCGCATATAACTGGGATTAACTTTGGGATTGATTTCGGACCATTTCGGACCGTTCTGAGCCAATTCAGGCCCATCTTAGGACGTTTCACGCCGCGTATGTTTCAAACATATGCGGCGGTCACAAACATATGCGATCGCATATGTTTTTGACACGCCACATATGTTCCAAACATACGCGATCACATATGATCCCGGGGCAGATTCTTTAAAAGCTTTGGATCATCATTTTTGCAAGGGTTGGCAATTTTGATTTTTGGGCAATTTAGATTTTTGGCATTTTATTTCCTTTGGCATAAAAAAATAAACAAAAAAAAGAGATTAAAATCTGAAATCCTAAAAAAACTCATAAAAAATTACTTAGATCTAGGTGATTTACTTCCTAAGCTTGGATTTTGACTATTCTCACACTCCCTAAACTTGGATCTAAGGAGAATCTACAAGAGGTTAGTAGATCTATCACTTTTTATGGTTTTTTATGTGATTTCTCATTACATCCATGTTTAAATCTAATAAAAACTGGACTGATTTAATGTTCTGAGTATGTTTTTTTGCGTGTTTTGATCTTCTGCTCACATTTTCATTCTTGTGCATATCATTATGTGCGATCGCGCATGATCATCTCAATATCATATGCGATCGCATATACTCATGCATGATCGCGTATGTTAATTTCAATAACATACGCGATTGCGTATATGTCGAAGTATGGTTCATTTTTCGTATGATTTCTGTGCTTCTGTCGTTGATCTTCTGTTCATGTTCTCTTTCCCGCGCATAACATTATGTGCAGTCGCGTATGATCATCTCATTATCATATGCGATAGCATATAATCATGCGCGATCACGTATGTTAATTTCAATAACATATGCGATCGCGTATGTTTCAAAAGTAGTTCATTTTTTATGATTTCCGCGTTTCTCTTGTTATGTTTTAAGCCTGTTAATGTAATTTGCATGTCAAAATCATGAGTTTTGTGGTATGAATGATAGATCTGAATGTCTAATGCCATATTCTTGTGATTTAGATGTTTAATGCCATATCCGTGTGATTTTGTTTGATTCTTATGACTCGTGCGTATGTTTTATATTCTGTGCATATGTTTTATACTCTGTGCATATGATCATACGCGATAGCTTATGATCATATGCGATCACATATGATCATCACCATATCACATGCGATCGCATATGATCTTCATCCAAACATATGCCCATGCACATGCTCTGAAAAATACAATTTCCTTCATTATTTTCATGTTTTTCTGTGATGTTTTAGGTCTGTTTGTATGATTTACATGTTAATTTCATGATTAATGTTATTATTGCATTCGCATTTGTTCCTTTTTACCTGCTTGGTATGATTTTGCAGTTAATTAGGGTAATTTGGAAGGAGTAGACGGGCCGGGCCCAAGGCCCAATCAAAGCAAACCCATTGGACTTTAAAGAAAGTAATCGGGCCTTGGGCCCAAAATTATGATCTTACATGCTTTGCCCCATTTGCTTTTAATTATTTTGGTTGGGTTGTATTAAATACCCAAATATGTTCATTTATTTGCTTTTGATTATTTTGGGTGGGTTGTACTTAAATACCCACATCTTTATTCTGCATGTTTATTGCTTTCTTTATGCTTTATTATTTGTGATATGCTTTATTGAGTGCCCTATGCCATGTAACCGTATGCTTAATCAAACTTAAACCTAATTGTGTGCTTAGGAGTTTTCGTTTGAAATTAAATAAATGAACATAATAAGATGGAACATGAATAAATTCGAAATCCCGAACCCAAACTCTG
>CANYBF011311713.1:0-10263 GCA_948192965.1 Dalechampia spathulata | reverse complement strand
TTTGAGAGGTAGGTCTTTCTCATCGAATACCCCATGCTTTTGGCGACGGTACCCGGTTACTTGACATACTACCTACACTCGAATGGCTACTAGCGTTATTCTTGCCACCAAGGCCAGTTTTGGGCACCCTTGATGATAGCGGAATGATTAGCTCTTTGCCATTGGGCTTTTTATTTCTCTTTTTTTTTATTTCCTTAGTCCTTTCCTCCACTTGTTATAAATCATCACATTCACATCTTAGCATTTATCACAAATTTATGCTCTTTTATCTAGTGCACATATAGAAGTATCAAACTTATTGTCTATGGTAAATATGTATACCTGCTCACACCTAGGGATTTGCTAAGTTTATAGAAAGAACTAATCCAATTGGGGTGATTTAAAGTTAATACATGCTCAATTCCCAAAAAGTGCTCATGCCATATTCAAACAATCACAATTTAAAACATTCATGCAATCATGCAACAAACTTTAAACAAGCAAACATGCATACAATAATAGACAATAACAAAATAAACATACATTCCCACACTTAGAGAACACAATATCCTTAATATGAGAAAAACATAGAAAACACACAAAAAGAGACATATAAAAAAAAGGGGTGGGTTGAGAGTCAAATGCCTGTAGGAGGTGAAGATGATGGTGGAGATGGAGTAGGGGAAGGCACATTGATGCCTGAGAGCTTGAAGAATTGAAGCATTTTTCTTCTTTGATAACGTTGCTCTCGGTGGATTTCAGTGACAGTGGCCTCTACTCGGGTTAGGCGAGCAACATTGTCAACATTGCCTTGCTCGATCCTCTACAGAAACTCTTCAATTGTATTCTCTGTTGTAGCTTCTGCTACCCTTGGGCACTCCTCCTTCTCCTCATGATGTGTATGTTCTGTAGTATTGGTCTGTTCTTCTTCAGAAGTAGCACCTTCCTTTTCCTCCTCATCTGCAGATGTGGAATCCACATCAAGGTGCCTTTGTTTGACAGCCTCATGATCGCCATAGGCTTTGAATTGTGCTCCTCTCTTGTAGGTGAGCCCTACATCGTACAAATACTTAGGAGAAAACCACTCGGATTGTAACCTTGTTAGGCTAGTCATTTCGATATCAAAGTAGTCGACAATGGCCATGATCACATGGCCTAGTCCTAGTGTTCTACTGCTTGGTCTCGCCATTTGCTGGAATCCTTTCATTAGATGAAAAATGGTGCAATAAGGATGGTCATTAAGCATACACCATAATGGAAAAAGTTCTTAACCTTATTATTTTCTGTCTTAGCAAAGACAGATATAGCCATGTGTTTATGCAACAAGATAAGGACAGGGTCCTTGATGATAAGGTCAGGTGCATTGTGTGGATTATAGGGAATGTGGCCTCCCGTGATTTCATTCCATAAGACCTTAGCTCTAAAATCAACGTGTGAAGAAGTGAGTCTCGCCTGAGGAAGGCCTAACACATCTTTTATCATTTGATAGGTCATTTCCATACTCTTTCCTTTCAAGTAAACCTTAATATGACCTAGCATATTATCCACTAGTTCACAGGTAGTGTAGAACTCATGAATGAGTTCCTTGCAAACAAGGTGCTCATCGATAATAAAATTATCCCAGCTCAGTTTGGAAGCAAATGCTTTCAGAGGGGCCTAAGCCTCAAGCTGCTCTAGTAGGCTCCAATCAAAGTAGTGAGGGAGGATTAGTTGTTTCTTACAGACTTGTTTGTATCTCCTACCTTCTTCTATAGAATGGATTGGAAAGGGTGCCCCGTATTGGTTGGGGAAGTCCAGCTGTGATTGGGATGAGGTGGAGGCTTTTACCCTGTCCCTTGGGTGTGTAGCAACATGCTTCACTCTCCTTGACATCCTGGAAATGAAGAACAACAATTGCAATCAAAGGAGATTTTAAAAATTTTTAGGTTAAATGATAACATGGCTTGGTCACGGTCATGACTTTCAATTTTTTTTTGTTTCCCCCGCTTTCTTCATTCTTGCAAAGAATCACTCCACAACCCTACTATATGTACAATAACACTTAACTTATCATAAAAAAATGAAACATGCATGCTCAGATCATCCTCAATTCATCACAATTGATTTCCCCTAATTAAAACCTAAAACTGAAAATTTGAACATTCAAGAATAAGAGAGAGAAATGGAGAACTTACTTGTGATTTGATGAAGATTGAGAGCAAAATCCTGGTGGAAACAAGTACTCTGTGTGCTAAAATATCAAAAGATTGAAAGAAAGTGAGTTTGGAGAGAAGGGGAAGTATTTTAGAATGTTGGGCAAGTGAGGAGTTTTGGTTTAGAAGAGGCAAACTCCCTTTTATACTTGGAAAAAAAATCGAGCTGGGAGGTTGCTGTTACGATTGTGACTTTACTTAAAAAAAATTCTACTGGCCTCGCTCGGTTACCTACTCTTCTATCACGATCGTGACTTTAAATGTCACGATCGGGACTTGCCTTGAACTCCACATTTTTGACTTGTTGTAGTTCACCCTTCTGTCACGATTGTGACTTGCAATGTCACAATCATGACTTACCTTATTCAACATATTTATTGCATTTTTATAAGCTTTTCTTTTCCTAAAGATCAATGCACATAAAACCTAACTACAAAGTATCATTTTATACTATGAAATTATGAATTCAACACATCACAACCCCTAATAAACAACTCAATCATGATAAAAAAAACTTAAAAACACATAATTGAAAGTGCATAAACATGCTAAGTTTAAGGTCATCAGCTAGACCTTACCTATTGTTGGACCTAATTTAAAGGTGTTACCTCTGTTGGTTTGTGAACCAAACGTCCTAGGTAAATTTTACATCTTTGACCATTCACCTTAAAGGTCTCTCCTCTTTCATTTAGCAGTTCTAAAGCTCTATTATCAAAGACTTGGGATACTGCAAAGGGACCGCTCCATCTTGATTTCAGTTTTCCAGGGAATAGCCTCAACCTGGAATTGAATAGCAGCACAATATGACCTACATTAAATGTTTTTACCTTGATGCATGCATCATGCCACTGCTTGGTCCTTTCCTTATACAATTTGGCATCCTTATATGCTAGCTACCTTAATTCATCTAATTCTTGCAGCTGCAGCAGTCTCTTCTCACCTGCCTTCTTTAAATCGTAATTTAGGTGCTTGATTGCCCAATAAGCACGATGCTCTAACTCTACAGGTAGATGATAAGCTTTCCCATAGACCATTCTATAGGGGGTTGTCCCTATAGGAGTCTTAAATGCTGTTCAATATGCCCATAGCGTATAATCCAATCTAGCTTCCCAATCTTTCCTAGAACCACTGACTACTTTTTCCAGGTGTGGGCGTCGGTTTCTGCCGGGCCCAGAGCGAGGCTTACGAAAGTCATGGACCGGAGACCGCACTTGGAGCGAAAGCGCAGTCTTCCTAAGGGGTTCCCTTAGGGAATGATATAGACTCAAAAGAGTCGCAAGGGAGTCACCACCGGATGGTTCCGGATTGGTCCAACCGACCCATAGCATGAGTGCTAGTTAAACCCTTCAGAGATTGGGTTCGAGTGATGGAGATCTATTCTATGAGTTTCCAAAATTGATTTTACCATTTTAATTAGGATTAATTGTCCTAAGAAGGCAAGCATGCAAGCGTAATGTAAACACATAGCGCGTCATGTGAATTGGCGTTTGCAAGGTTGCATGTAGGATGACATATAAAGCTATATGGCATTTAGATGGCATGGCATATGCATGTCATATGATACAGTGATAAAAGTAACATGGCATATGCATGTCATGTGAGCATGAATGACATATCATATGCGTGATATGGCAACCTAATATATAAGCACATATTATGGCAAATAGCGTGTTATGTTATACGGTAACGTTTTAGGGATTGCATTTAGTGTTAGGCGTGTAGCGTATGGAATGCGTATGTGGGATGAATGGCATATCATATGCGTGATATGTGAAGTGATGCATGACATGGCATAATAAATGACATACCATATGCATGGCGTGTGTATGACATATCATATGCATGATATGTATGATGGTGGAATACATGGCGTATACATGACATGTTAGGTGTATGACATACCAAATGCGTGGCATGTGAAGTGATGCCTGACATGGCATATGCATGACATGTGTAGTAGAATGTGCTTGTGTCTTGTGGATATGACATATGAAATGTTATATCATGACATGGCATAATGTATGGTATACTATATTCACGGCATGTTAATTGGATGGCATACTATATGTATAGCATATGAATTGAATGACATACCATATGCATGGTCATATGAGATAATGAATGATATGGCATATGCATGACATGGCATAGTGGTGCATACATGAATGTGTATTCAACATAATATATGTATGGCATATGGTATATGCATGGTATATGACGTGGCATAGTATATGTCATGGCATGGTATATATGTATGCATGGTAAGGCATATTGGTTGATTGAGCGTATTGGATTGCATATTGGCGTATTGGCGTATTGGCGTATTTGCACATTTATACGTATATGCATACAAAATATAGTATGTTATGGCATACGGTATATGCATGGCATGTATAGTAGTGTGTGCATGTGTCATGTGACATGGCATGTGCCATGATGACATAGTATATTTAAGCAAATACACGAATAAAAAAAAAGGCCGGTGAAAGGGATCGAGGAAATTAAGGGATACAGATCAGACAGGGGGAATTATTATAGACCGAATAAAATAATTCTACCCTATTACAAATATTCCTCGCATACAAAAATCCCACGTATTAAGTAATACCCCTTCTTCCACTCGAATTGCACGATCCAAAAAGCACGATGGATTAATATGCAAAATAGACAAATAAATTCATTAGTAGCAAATGAATTTTGGATTTAATTTACTAGTCCAATACCATTTAAAAGTACGAACCAAGGGTCAAAATCCAACAATTATTAGGCAATAATTGAAATAATAAACATGAGTCGGATCCTGAAAATTCATTTTAATAAAAATAATTTTAAGCAAAATTATTTTATTTGATCATGGAAAACTTAATTGGGAGGACTATTATCACACATAATTTTGGAGATAGCCCTACTACCAATTAAAAACCAATCCTATCAAAAATCGCATTTATACGAGTAAAAATTGCATTTTATCGTAAAAATTAATTTTGAGGCCAAAATTAATTATGTAAAAATTATTTTATGACTTTTCTGGAATACTTGAGTTACTGTGAAACTCAAATACCACTGGATACGTCAAAATACGGTCAAGATATGGCCCAAAATACGGTTTTCTGGAAAATTCGTGAGGGATGTGCGCCGTGCATCACGTTATGTGCGCCACACATTGACTGTGTGTGGTGCACATCCCATGATGTGTGGCGCACATCAGAGGCCAATCTACACGAAAATTAAATCTGTTAGTACAGAAATAAACTACAGATAAAATGAAGCAACTTTAATGAAGACAGTATCTCATTTTGAGCATGAATCGGCCTCCGGTTCATCAAACCAAACATTAATTAAGCAATTAATTGAAATAATTAATTTTAAGGCTAAAATCAAGTAGATCTGGATGATTTATGATAGATCCAGAACCCAAGTGCACGAGCAAGCTACTGGAGTCACTGGAAAATTCAAAACCGAAGCGGTTCGGGCAAAAATTGGGTTTTTTTGTGAAAACTGAAGCCAATGTGCGCCACACATTGACTTTGTGTGGCGCACAAGGGCAATATGTGGCGCACATGGCAGAGAAAACCAAAGAAAAACCAAAAAATTTTCAGTAGAAACCCTAGATCCGGCCCCGATCTAGGTAGATCGGACCCAAAACAGGGTTTTTGCTCGTGGATTTGCATCCAAATCATGAAAAACAATTTTAAAGTTAAAATTATTCTAGATCCAGCAAATTTTAAGGCAGATCTAGGGCACCCAAGGCATAGAAAAGCCTTGAATGACCCTAAAATGGCCAGATCGGGAAGAAAAATAGCATTTTCTGAAAATTTTAGGGTGATGTGCGTAGCACATGACCCCATGTGTGCCACACATAGCCTGTGTGTGGCTCACATGAGGTGATGTGCACAGCACATCCCTCACAGAATAGTGACAGAATGAAGAAAATTGAAGAAAAATTTACCTTATTCCGGCCGAATTTTCTTCTTGATCTTCCTTGATTCTGTTTTTAGGGAGCCTAAACTAACCAATTTTATCACTAAATCCAAGTGATTTAATTAATTATGGGCCTACTTAATTGTGGAGTAATTTTGGCAGAGGTTTGCTGCACTTTTGAGCAAATTCGGGATCCATTTTACAGACCCAAAGCTCTATACTTATAGAGCAATTTTTGGGCATGGAAATTTTGTAATTTTCACTCGGATTTGAAAATTTTTGAAGGCAATGTGCGCTACACATTGCCCATGTGCGCCACACATTGCCTTTTGACCCCTCGCATGGGGCCCACTGCGGTCATTTTTGGGATGCTTCCTGAAGTGTATAAGCGTTATTTGACGTAAGGAACAACTTTATAGAAGAAAGTTTTTTCAAATTCGTTCCCGAGAAGGCTCCCGACCAAATGTCTTTTCTATGCAATGTGCGGTGCACATAGTGCGATGCGCTCCGCTCAATACGGGCTGAACAGAATGTGAGCTGTATGTCAAACAAGCAGTATTCGACGTTCTGAGACACTTTATAGTTATAAGTTTTCTCAAATTCGGCCCCGAGAAGGCTCCCGACCAAACGTCTTTTTTATGCAATGTGCGGTGCACATAGTGCGATGCGCTACGCACATTGCGATGTGTTCCGCTCAATACGGGCTGAACGGAATGTAAGTCGTATGTCAAACAAGTATTATTCGACGTTTTGAGAAACTTTGCAGTTATAAGTTTTCTCAAATTCGGACTCGAACATTGAGTTTTGGCTAATGGGCCCATTTTAGGGTTTGCGACCCTATTTCAGCCTAAAATGGCATTCGGTGTGCCAGAAGGTCATTTTTCGTATAGGTATCAGCAGAAATGTGTTCTATGTGTCAAGAACACTCAAATTGGTGAATTCAGGCGATGGGCCCATCTGGGTACTATTCATGATGAATAGTACCTTTATGGGCCCCACAGCGCAAAAGGGCCTGGAAAGTGGTAAATAGCATGCCAAGCGTTCCGCCTCATATGAGGCAGTAAATAGGGTGTGTTCTGTGCATACAGAATGCATTAAAGTGGACTATAGTGGGAAGCGGGCCCCACTAGTGTTTAGCGGGCCCCACAGTACGGTGAGCCTAAGAATATGGCCTTTGGGAGGCCCCGGGGTATGCTTTGTGTAAGGCAGCAGCGGAATGTATTCTGTAAGTACATAATACACAAAAATAGGCTATTTGGGGAAGGTGGGCCCCACCTGCATACTATTCCTAGTGAATAGTGACCTAGGTTCAGAATGCAATATTTTGCATTCTGCGTATCCTACCATGCGTAGGCAGGTGTGGAAT
Organism: Dalechampia spathulata; assembly: GCA_948192965.1. Lineage (NCBI taxonomy): Eukaryota > Viridiplantae > Streptophyta > Magnoliopsida > Malpighiales > Euphorbiaceae > Dalechampia > Dalechampia spathulata. The sequence continues at coordinate 2,805 of CANYBF011311713.1, read as the reverse complement.
GTATTCTGTAAGTACAGAATATACAGAATAGACTAGTAGGGGATGTGGGTCCTACTAGTGTCCTAGGTGGGCCCCAAAGCGTAATGGGCCCAGAAGATGGCATTTGCGATGCCAAGCACTGTGCCTTGTGTAAGGCAACTGGAAAAGGTATTCTATAAGTACAGAATAGATTAAACAGGGGCAGTGGGCCCCGTTATTACCTGAGTGGGTCCCACAGCGTAGTGGATCCAGGAGACGGCATTTGCGATGCCAAGCGTTATGCCTTGCGTAAGGCAACTGGAAGTTGTATTCTGTAAGTACAGAATACACAGAATAGGCTAATTAGGAGTTACGGGCTCCGCCTATATACTATTCCTAGTGAATAGTGCCTAGGGCCAAAAATGCAATACTTTGCCTTACAAATGTTTTATCCTATGTAGGTGATAGTGAAGTGTGTCCTGTATGTACAGAACACTCAGAATAAGTGGCGGGTCCCGCCAGGCTCCATGGTGGGCCCCACCAGTTCTAATGCGTTCTGTGCACCAGAATACACAGAGGTCTATATGCATAATCGGGATCGATACCGGGGACTAAATCCTAACCGCATCAATAAAGATCCAAAATTATACGATGGTGAAAAGTGAGGGTCAACACCAGGATTTTCTTAAGCTCCCGATTCACCACCTCCACTTGACCACTGGTCTGTGGATGGTATGCTGTAAAGATTTTATGGTGAACATTGTATCTCTTTAGTTGAGCTTCCAATTTAGCATTGTAGAAATGTGCCCCTCCATCGCTGATGAGTGTCAGTGGGACCCCAAACTTGGCAAACAGCTTCTTAATGAACTTGCTAACTACTCTGCCATCATTGGTGGGGCTTGCAACTGCTTCAGCCCATTTGGAGACATAATCAACTCTTATCAATATGTATTTGTTTCCCATGGACATGGGAAATGGTCCCATGAAGTCTATGCCCCAAACATCAAAGATTTCAACCTCCAAAATTGAAGATTGAGGCATCTCATCCCGCTTGGAGATGTTTCCTACTCTTTAGCATTTATCACAGTGAAGCACATAATTCCTTGCATCTTTGAAAACCGTTGGCCAAAAGAAGCCACATTCCAACACCCGGCTGGCCATCTTGTTAGCACCATAATGCCCTGTATAAGATGAATTATGACATTGTGTTAGTATAGGTAATATTTCTTCCTCCGAAACACATCTCGTTATTATGCCATCAGCACATTGGTGAAATAAGTATGGTTCCTCCCAGTGATAAGTTTTTAGGTTGGCCAAAAACTTCTTTCGCTGCTGATATGAAGCATTGGAGGGCATTAACCTACAGGCCAAGTAATTGGCCATGTCCACATACCAAGGAAGTTCCTTTTTCTGCAACACAAACACAGACTCATCTGGGAATTCTTCCTTAATATGCTTAGCCTTCCCTCCAACAGCATCATCATCCTTCTCGAGTCACGATAAATGGTCTGCGACTGCATTTTCAGTACCCTTCTTATCTTTGATTTCAATATCGAATTCTTGAAGCAGCAACACCCACCTAATTAGTCTTGGCTTTACATCTTTCTTTGCAAACAAATACTTCAAAGCAGTATGGTCAGTAAATATAATAACTTTAGAACCCAAAAGATAAGATCTAAATTTATCACATGCAAAGACTACTGCTAGAAGCTCCTTTTCTGTGGTTGTATAATTCAGTTGTGTTCCAGTTAATGTTCTACTAGCGTAATAAATGGCATGCAACTTCTTATCCTTTCTCTACCCTAATACACATCCTCTAGCAAAATCGCTAGCATCACACATGAGTTTGAAAGGCAAAGACCAATCTGATGAGGTTAACACCTGGACTGTGGTTAAAGCATGCTTTGAAGTATTAAAAGCATTCAAACACTTAGCATTGAAATCAAATATAACATCCTTAACTAACAAGCTCGTCAAGGGTCTAGCAATAATAGAAAATTTTTTTATAAAATGGTGCTAGAACCCCGCATGTCCAAGGAATCCTCTTATGCCTTTGACGTTCTGTGGTGGTGGTAGGTTAGATATTACCTCTATTTTAGCTCTGTCCACCTCAATACCTTCCTTGGAGATCTTGTGGCCCAGCACAATTCCCTCATCTACCATGAAATGGCACTTTTCCCAGTTTAGGACCAGATTCATCTCTTCGCAGCGTTTTAAGACTCGCTCTAGATTCTGCAAGCAAGACTCAAAAGAGTCTCCAAACACTGAAAAGTCATCCTTAAATATTTCCATATAATCCTCAATCATGTCTGCAAAAATAGCAATCACACATCATTGAAAAGTAGCAGGCGCATTACACAACCCAAAAGACATACGCATGTACATAAATGTGTCGTAGGGACATGTGAAAGTAGTCTTTTCTTGGTCCTGAGGATATATGAAAATCTGATTGTATCCTGAATAACCATCAAGGAAGCAATAGAAAGAGTGACCTGCTATCTTTTCTATCATTTGATCAATAAAGGGTAAAGGGAAATGATCTTTCCTAGTGGCAGTGTTCAGCTTCCTATAGTCAATAAATACTCTCCAGCCAGTCACTGTCCTAGTTGACAGTAACTCCTTCTTATCATTCTCTATCACAATCATGCCTCCTTTCTTAAGCACACATTGGACATGTATGATTCCCCGTCGTCCGGAAAATGCGGTGTGCAAAGTGGTGTGATAAATGTGCACAATGAAAATATGTGGAGTCGCCACCCGACTCATCTAGCTAACTCAATTGAGTAACTAAACAAGTCAGGAAAAACCCGAGCCTTCCTGCTGAGGGAAAGCAGCCCGAATTTCTTC
>CANYBF011311589.1:0-11407 GCA_948192965.1 Dalechampia spathulata | reverse complement strand
TAAGTTGTTATGGAATTAAATTTAATTAACATATCTTTTAAGTAATATGAATTTATTGAATTAGTAGTTAATGATATAAGTAAGGATGAAAATTTAAAAGGTATGTTATAAGAAGTTAAAAGAAGATATGTTAATAAATTAGATTGATAAATTCTGTTAAATAATAATAGAAATACATGAATAAATTATGGATAAGAAATTTTTAAAGCTAATGTTTATAAGATCTAAAGTAGATGTGCATTATTCTATGAAATGATATGATTTTAAAATTAAAACACAAGTTTTATTATTAAAATAAATAAATAAATAAAATAAATAAATAATGTTTATGTTGATAAAGGAAGTGTTATAGTTAAATAATGGAAAATTCAATAAAGTATAATTTTCAAATAGTATGCAAACCATATTAAATTAATATCTAATACATGTTACATTTGGTTTGAATTATATGATAATTAATATTATTGATGATATAAAAGTAAGGGATAATATGGTTTCTAAATTGATGTTATGATAATTAAATGTTTTAAATTGATGAATAATTTATTGTTTTATAGTGATATATGATTTGTTATATATGAATAATAGATGATTAACTATGGAATTAACTTATTAATTAAAGATGAATATTTAATTTATAATTTATATGATTCAGAGGGAAAATAATTTATTCCGTCGGGGGACTTAAATTAAGGAACAAAAATCAAGTTTGTTCTATTTATTTGTTGATGCCTTAATAATGGATCGACAGGTAAGTATAAACTTACCTTAATAATAACATGTTACTACATGTTTTATTTTATATGCTTATTTCATTAAAATATGGGTGATCAACGATATATTATGAATTCTATATGGTATATTATACATATTATTTAATAAGAATGATGACTTAAAGTATATGATTATAGAAAAGGTATATGATGAATATCTTCTTATTTAAGATATCATTCTATTACAATGATTAATTAAGGTTATTAATTTATGTTGATGTTATAGGGAAATTATATGATGAGTTTATGTTTATTAAAATGTTATTATTTTATGATGATTGATGGTTAATATATCTAGAATATTATGATAGGAAATTAAATGTTGAATTATGATATTATGATCTATCATTTAAAGATGACGTAAATGGAATTTATGTATATAGTGATATGATGAATCTTGATGAATGATGTGAATATCATTATAATTAATGATATTGATTATGTGATATAGATTATAGATAGTATTATATTTTGATACTTATAATTTAACATGACATCAAAAGTATTTTGATTACATATTACATAGTAAATTATACAAGTAAGAAGGTATGATTATGAGAAGTATAAGTTTATGGGATCTAGTATTCTAAAGGTATCAAAGATTGATGAGTAATCATAAGTTAGAAATAAGCAAATTATTATATTTATAGTTTATAATTATATTAAAATGAGGTGTTATGCCTATGATGTGTTATGATTGGTATGAATAGTTAATTATGATTGATAGTTGATGGATATAGTATCATGACCTATTAATCAAGGTCAATGATCGATATTTTAATGCTCTTATGTTATGAGATGAACCTTATTTATTTAATGACGATGAATATATGAGATGAATGATGAATGATATAGATGAAGTATGGAGTGGATGATGCTTATACTTATATTTTCACTATAGCATCATGACATAAAGCATACATATCATGTCATGAAACATCAATGGTCATATTCATAATCATGACATAACATGGAGAAATAAAGAAGGAGGAAAATGAGCGAAAGTGAGGAAATGATAAATGGAAAGGGTACTTAGGCATTATGAAATGAATTCCTACGAGAAATGAATGAAAAGGAAAATAAAATGAAAGCATGAAATGAATGTGAAATGGGTTCCAGTTTGTTGAATCACAATAATGATATGAATTGAAAAGAAACACCTAGTACCAATGTGCATATGAAATGGCCTAGTAATGTGAAAGGGCAAATAAAATGAAATGTTACAGGAAAATAAGAGGGAGAATACATAGCATGAATGCATTCTCACACATGATCATTATTATTCATTTATCATGAAAGTATAGAGAATGGTAATAATGAAAGCACTACAAGTTCACATGAATAATGTTACAAAAATATGATGGTTTCTATATGGTATGCTATTAAAGAAAGAATGTAGAAAATGGGCATCCTATAATGATGATGAAATGAATTGATAAGGGAAACAAATGAGAGTACATAGCAAATTGACATTTATATTACATACTATATTGCATTGTTACATAATGATTCAAATATAATGATTGGAGCTTATGCTTAAAAGTATGAATGATTATCATGGTGGAATGATGAATGCACAATAATCGTGTTTATATAGGTACATACATTGAACAATAATGCATAGTCTTAATCCCCGTATCGACCCCGATTATGCACATAGGCCTCTGTAGGCTTTCCTTAGGTATTCTGGTGTACAAAATACATCGGAGCTGGTGGGGCCCACCACGACGCCTGATAGGGCCCACCACCCTCATTTCTCTATTCTGAGTATTCTGTACATGCAGAACACCCTTCACTGTTGCCTACGTAAGGCAAACCACTTGAAATGCAAAATATTGCATTTTTGGCCTTAGGCACTATTCACCATGAATACTGCACAGGTGGGGCCCACCAGGCAATAGCAGGGCCCGTTGCCCCTGATAACCTATTCTGTGTATTCTGTACTTACAGAATATATTTTCCAGTTGCCTTACGCAAGGCACAACGCTTGGCATGACAAATGCCATCTTCTAGGCCCATTACGTTGTAGGGCCCACCGCCCCTATTAGCCTATTCTGTGTATTCTGTACTTACAGAATACATTTCACGCCTGCCTACGCATGGTAGGATACACAGAATGCAAAGTATCGCATTTTGAACCTAGGTCACTATTCACTATGAATAGTACACAGGCGGGGCCCGCTTCCACTATTATCTTATTTTGTGTATTCTGTACTTACAGAATACATCTCGCTGCTGCCTTATGCAAGGCACACACTGTGGTATCCCGAATGCCACATTTCGGGGCTCACCGCGCTGTGGGGCTCTCCAAGCATTAGTGGGGCCCGCTTCCCATTATAGTTCACTTTGATGCATTCTGTATGCACAGAACGCATCCCACCTGCTGCCTTACTCAAGGCAAAGCGCTTGGCATGCTATTTGCCACCTTCTAGGCCCTTTTATACTACGAGGCCCACCAGGGTACTATTCATCATGAATAGTGTATAGGTGGGGCCCACCACCCGATTTAGCCAATTTCAAGTGTTCTATATGCATAGAACACATTTCCACTAGTGCCTACGCAAGACACGACTCACGGCATCCCGAATGCCATTGCGTTTTGGCCCTAAAGGCCTATTGGGCCTGAAACGGGCTTATTAAACCAAAACTTGATGTTCGGGGCCGAATTTGAGAAAACTTATAACTGTAAAGTTTTTCGGAATGTCGAATAACGCTTGTTTAACATATGGCTCGCATCCCGTTTGGCCCATACCGAGCAGAGCGCATAGCTACATGTGGTGCGCATAGTACTATGTGCACCACATGTTGCATAGTAAAGACGTTTGGTCGGGAGCCTTCTCGGGACCGAATTTGGAAAAACTTTTGTTAGACCCTAGGTTTTGATTGGTATGACACGTGTGAGTCAATTTAAGTTATTTGCAATTTTCTAAGTATTTTTGTATTTGGTACGGGCGTACCACATTTGGTACGGGCGCGGGATTTCAACTTTGTTCTACAAAGTTGTTCCTTATGTCGAATAATGCTTATAGGCTCCGGGCACAAATCCCAAAGCGACCATAATGGGCCCCACGCGACGGGTTCCAAACTATATGCTGCGCATATAGACCTATGTGTTATGCACATAGTCCTATATGTGGTGCATATACGTTTAAAAATTTTCAAATCCGGGCAAAATTTAAAAAATTGCCACGCCCAAAAATTGCTCTATAAATATAGAGCTCGGGGTTCATTTGAAGGGATCCGAAAATTGCCAAAAGGCAAGGTAAAACTCTGCCAAAATACTTCCACAAATTAATTAGGCCCCTAATTAATTAAATCACTTGGATTTAGGGACTAAATTGACTTAGTTAGGCTCCCTACACTCGGAAAGAAGCAATATCTGGGAAGAAAAGCTGCTGTTAAGAGGTAAATTTTTGATTTTCCCTCATTTTTCTTCCTTCTGCTTAATTTTTTGGGTCTATATGCTGCGCATATAAACCTATGTGCGCCATATGTAGCACATGTGTGGTGCACATAGGCCTATATGCTGCGCATATAGGCCTTAGTTTTCAAGGAAACTCATGTTTTTCTCCCGGTTTTCACCATTTTTCTTCCCGATCTGGCCATTTTAGTGATGTTTAAAGCCTTCTCATACCTTAGATGTCCTAGATCTGCCCTAAATCAAGCCGGATTTTAAATAATTTTAACTTTAAAATTATTTTTCATGATTTGGATGCCAATCCATGAGCCAAAACCCAGTTTTGGGTCCTATCTACCTAGATCGGGGCCAGATCTAGGGTTTCTATTGAAAAATTTTTGGTTTTGCTTTGGTTTTTCAACCTATGTGCGCCACATATACATCTATGTGTGCCACACATACCCTATCTCCAAAATATTCCATGTGATATTAGCACTCTCAATTAATTTTTCCATAATCAAATAAAATAATTTTGCTTAAAATTATTTTATTAAAATGAATTTTCACGATCCGGCTCGTATTTATTCTTACAATTATTGCCTAATAATTGCTGGATTTTGACTCTTGGTTCGTGCTTTTAAATGGCATTGGACTAGTCAATTAAATCCAAAATTCATTTGCTACTAATGAATTTTATTTATTTATTTTGCATATTAATCCATCATGCATTTTGGATCGTGCAAAACCAAGGAGGAATGGGGTATTACTTAATACTCCGGAAAATTATGTACGCGAGGATATTTTGTAATAGGGTAGAATTATTTAATTCGGTCTGTAATAATCCCCCTATCTCGTATGTATTCTCTAATTTCCTCGATCCCTTTCATGGCCTTTTATTATTTTTATTCATGGTTTATATTTGCTCAAATATACCATGTCATTCATGTCATATGCCATGTCACATGACACATGCACACACTACTATGCATGCTATGCATATACCGTATGCCATAACATACTATACTTTGTATGCATATATGTATAAATATGCAAATACGCCAATACTCCAAATACGCAATCCAATACGCTCAATCAACCAATACGCTTTATCATGCACATATATGACATGCCATGTCATATACTATACTGAGTCATATGCCATAACACATATCATACCATATGCCATACATATACTATGTTGAATACACATTCACATACGTACTACTATGCCATGTCATGCATATGCCATGCCATTCATCATATCACATGACATGCATATGGTATGTCACTCACTTCACATGCTATGCATATAGTATGTCATTCATTTAACATACCATGCATACGGTATGTCATTCACTTCACATGCTATGCATATAGTATGTTATCCATTTAACATGCCATGCAAATGGTACGCTATACATTATGCCATGTCATGAATATGCCATGACATACATCATTTTCACATGCCATGCATATGGTATGCCATACATTATACCATGTCATGCATATGATACATCATTTCACATGCCATGTCACATGACACAAGCACATTCTATTATACATGTCATGCATATGCAATGTCACGCTTCACTTTGCATATCATATGAAATGACCATTCATCTCACATGTCATGCATATGCCATGTCATACCCCATACAATATACATACACATTGCATATGCTATACGCCAAACATTAAAACAAATCAAAAATGTTAACGCATAACGTTATACGTTATTTGCCAATATTATGTGCTTACATACCATATTAGGTTGCTATATTATACATATGATATGTCATACACGCTCACATGACATGCATATGCCATGTTACTTTATTGCTCCTATGCATGCCATGCAAATGCCATACCATTCAAATGCCATGTAGCTTTATATGTCATTTTACGTGTAAACTTGCAAATGCCGATTCACATGACGCGCTGTGTGCTTACATTTACGCTCGCATGCTTGCCTGTCTAGGACAATTAATCCCAACTATAATGGTAAACTCAATTTTGGAAACTCATAGAATAGATCTCCACCACCCAAACCCAATCTCTAAAGGGTTTAACTAGCACTCATGCTATGGGTCGGTTGAACCAATCCGGAACCATCTGGTGGTGACTCCCTTACGACTCTTTTGAGTCCGTATCATTCCCTAAGGGAACCCCTTAGGAAGACTGCGCTTTCGCTCCAAGTGCGGTCCCCGGTCTGTGACTTTTGCAAGCCTCGCTCTGGGCCCTGGCAGAAACCAACGCTCACACATAGTATAGTATGATGGACAATGATATAGATGTATTCATAAAACATATATTGATAATTTTAATACAATGAGCATATTTATGAAATACTATTATAGGAGTTTATGATCATCAATGGAAATGTTAAGATGAGAGGTTGATGTTAATTGTTAATGTCATTTTTATGTTAAATGTAAATTGAGATAATAATTAGAATTATTAATTATTTTATGATTTATTAATGAAGTATACATGATAAAGTGAAGAATGGTATTTTCAGTATTGATAGAATCTAATTTTATTTTGAAAATGGTTATGTAATAATGGTGTTGGATTGGGTCATAAGTTAAAGCAGTATATATTATAAAGAAAGTTATAGTGAAATGACTTTATAAAAGAATAACATTTTGATACTAATAACTCGATGATATAATATTGAAGATCTTAATTACTGATGTATGAGTTGCGCTTATATGTAGAAATGATACATTGAGGAATTATAGTGTAATATAGATGAGTCGATAATTATAATGCTTTTACAATATGAACATAATACGAAAATGTTTTATAGTAATGAAATAAAGGATATGGGTTTATAATAATTTAAATGATATTATGACATTGCTAAAATTGTGAGGATAAGGTTTATTTAATCTATTTTACATATGATGTACGTTTACTAAGTTTATGTTTATAACACCATTGAGTGAAATACTCAGTGTTCATCATTTGATGGATGCAGGTTAACAGAAGGATGGAAAGCACGGATCCCAAAGTATCAATTCAGCAGGGCTTCCTTTGAAAGCAAGGACTTGGATCAGATTAAGGATCTATAAAATATTGACAAGTAATTAAAATAAAGATTAAGGCAGTAAATGCAAATATGTAATATGAGATTAATATTCTAATATGTTTTCGTAAACTTAAAACATAACATGAGTGTTACATATATAAAAATTTTTTTTTACATCCCTTGTAGAATAATCAATGGTTTTCATTTATTGAAGATCATTATTATTCTACGGGAGCATGTTGCATTGTAGAAAGGCATGACAAAGTCACTAGCTTAGCCAAATGGAGATCAATAATAGAGAGATTGCAGAAGAGATAGCAGTATAAACGCTGCAAGAAGACATTGATGTAGTGTTAAAGCTTAATTTGGAATAAATATATGCATATTCAGTGATTATGAATAGACTAAACTCAACATGCACTATAATATTTTTTATGGATGGACTAAGAGGTATAGGGAAGACTTTCTTATATCGAGTATTATTGCCTAATCTATGATCAGAAGGAAATATAGCTCTAGCAATAGCAACTTCAGGTGTAGCAGCATCAATATGACAAGAGGAAGTACAACACACTCTAGATTCAATATTCCATGCAATCTAATAAAAATAACATTATGTGGTATATCAAAGTAGAGTAGCTTAGCAATGTTATTACGCAAAGCTAATATGGCAAGAAGACATTGATGTAGTGTTAAAGCTTAATTTGGAATAAAAATATGCATATTCGATGATAATGAATAGACTACACTCAAGATGCACTATAATATTTTTTATGGATGGATTAAAAGGTATAGGGAAGGCTTTCTTATATTAAGTATTATTGGCTAATCTACGATCAGAAGGAAATATAGCTCTAGCAATAGCAACTTCAGGTGTAGCAGCATCAATAATGACAAGAGGAAGCACAACACACTCTAGATTCAACATTCCACGCAATCTAATAAAAATAACATTATGTGGTATATCAAAGTAGAGTAGCTTAGCAATGTTATTAGGCAAAGCTAATATGATCATATGAGATGAAGCACCAATGACCAAGAAATATACGGTGGAGACAGTTGATAGAACACATAGAGATATAATGAACAACAATGATCTGTTCGGTGAAAAAGTTATGGTATTTAGAGGTGACTTTAGATAGGTATTGTCAGTGGTCCCTAAAAAAACAAGGCAAGAAAAAATTAATGCAAGTTTGGTAACATCATATCATTGGAATAAAATGAAAGTGTTCAAATTGACAAATAACATGTAAGCGAGATCAAACGTAACCTTTAGTGATTTTTTACAAAGAGTGGGGGATGGGGAAGAGCCTGCAACTCATGATGGAAATAGAATCATACCAGATGAAATGATGGTACAAGATGATGGAAAAGATTCATGCGAGAAGATATATGATACAAAATGTGTTTCCTGATTTTGTTGAGAATTTGATATCATCAGAATACATGACAAACCATGCAATATTAGCAATGAGGAATGAATATGTAAATAAACTGAATTAGATGATGATAGATATGTTTCCGAGAGAGACTCAAGTGTACCTTAACTATGATTATACAATTAATGATATCAACACCAATCATCAAGAATAATTTTTAAATAGTTTACAACCAAATAGAATTCCACCACATAGACTATAATTGAAAATTAATTATAGAATAATACTTTTAAGGAATTTGGATGCAACAAATGGATTATGCAATGGAACTCGAATGGTATGTAGAAGATTTAAAAAAAATCATACATGCTGAAATAACAGTTGGGTAACATGCTAATAGACAAGTGTTACTACCAAGAATACCATTGAATCTACCAGAAAGTGAAGGATATCTGTTCCAATTCAAAAGGAAGCAATTTCTAGTACGATTATGTTTTGCAATCACTATAAACAAGGCACAGGGACAAACAATATAAAATATAGAAGTATACTTGCCAAAAGATATTTTTTCGCTTAGACAATTATATGTTGCATTATTAAGAGGGATTTCAAGTTTAATAATAAAGGTATTAGTCAAAAAAGATGATCTAAAAATGAGGAACCAACATACATAAAAATGTAGTCTACAAAGAGGTATTGCTATCAAATAGATAAATAAATATTTACATGCATTTTTTTTGTAAATGAATGGATGAAAATATTATATGAATATTATTTTAAATAAGTACATAATGCTTAAACATCAAATATTAATTTAAAATTATAGAAAATATTATAATGATAAAGAATTTGAAAAAATAAAATATAAAATTATTACAAATGATGGGTCAAAAAAATCATACTAACATGCATTACATGTTATGAAACTCTAATTATATATAAAAGAGGGAAGATGAGATGTGCAAGAATATTATTTTACCTTTCCCTTTAATTTCATTTAATAATTTTAATTTATATTTATAATTAATTTTAATTTAAGAATTTTAAGTTTTATATTAAAATATAATTAATTAATTAATTAATGATAATATAGGTATAAAATATTATAAATATAATGTAAACTAAAATATAATTAAGCAATCTTAATTAAAATAAAATATAATGAAAATAAAATAGAGTAAAAAATATTAATAACGTGAAGTTATTATAAGAAAATTAATTAAAATATTAATTTTTATGTAATTTATTACAAATTTTAATTTAAAATGTAACAAAACATTTATATTTCTAATAATCTTATCTTTATTTAAAAATAAAAGTTACTAAAATTAGGTAATTCTAAATATATTAATTATAATATAAAACTTATAATATAAAACTTTAATATAAAACTTTAATTATAATATAAAAAATTATAATAACGAATGATAAAAAATTATAATATAAAACTTTAATTTAATATGAAAATAAATTATGCTTAATAATGAATTAAATAATTGATGTTATATAAATACTAATTTGTATCTAAAATAAATATAAACAATCAAATAGTAACAGTTTTTATTATTTTCAAATAAAAATTAATTTCTATCTGAAAGTATTTTATTCAAGTTCAAATATAATAATAATTTTTATCTAAAATAAATCTAAATACTAAATGCTAATAATTTTATATTTGTTTTAAATATAATTATATTTGTTTTAAATATAATTATAATAATTTTTAAAAGATAGGCAAAATAAGAAAATTTTATTATGATAAATTTTATTATGAAATGATATATATATATATATATATATATATATATATATATATATAATTTTATTATGATCTATATTATATGTAATAATAAAATTAATTTTGATTAATTTTATATGAAAACTAGCTTTTAGATATAATAGAAAAATTAAATAATAATAATTTTATATTTATTTTATATGTAATTATAATAATTTTATAAGATATGTATAATAGAATTTTATTATGATAAAAATTTTATTATAAAAATGATATAAATGATAACATTTTATTATAAAAAGAATATATATAATAATAAAATTTTATTAAAATTAAAAGCGAAAAGGTTCATTTTTCCCTCAACCTTATAGCAAAGAACACATTAGCCCTTCATTTTCATAAAGGCTCAATTACATATTTAAATGACTCAAATCACATTAGTCCTTACCTTAACAATGAAAATAAACTTTGTTTGAAATACTTAAATTTTTATATCTTTTTCCATAAAAATTAGATTATTTTTGCATAAATATCAATGAGAATGAATTTTATAAGTATTATTTTGGGCAATTTCCCAAAATGGGACAAATATTTTTCAAAATTCTTCCTTTGGTGTTAGAATAAAAAAAATTCCCAATTTGGTGTGTTTTGGGAGTTGGCCGCCGGTTTAACCAGCGACCAACTGATGTGGCGTAATTTAAATGATGTGGCAGTCAAATTTTAAGTTGGCCGCTAGGTTTACCAGCGGCCACATCCCAATTCCCTCTCCCCCTACCCACGTCCCTCCCCTCCCCTCCCCCTACCCCTACCCCTCCCCCTACCCCTACCCCTACCCACGCCCCTAATAATAATAATAATAATAAATAATAATAATAATAATAAATAATAAATAATAATAAAAATAATAAATAATAAATAATAATAATAATAAATAATTTATTAATGATATTAATTTTAATTTTAATTTTAATAAAAATAATTATATGTAATTATTATTAATATTTGATAATAAATAATTTATTAATAATATTAATTTTAATTTTAATTTTAATTTTAATAAAAATAATTATATGTAATTATTATTAATAT
>CANYBF011311460.1:0-13838 GCA_948192965.1 Dalechampia spathulata | reverse complement strand
TAAATGTAACCTATGTTATGCGAATAAAAACAAACAGCCGCTCATCACTCCCGAGGACGTAGACACATTGTCGAACCTCGTTAAATCTTGTGTTCTTACTTTTCTTTCTTGTTTTCGTCTTGATCCTGTGTTTTCTAGCCGAAGTTTCTCGACAACTTTTATACATATGTTGGTAATTTGGCTCTCTTGAATGTACGAGGGTTTTAAACTTTAAAAGCTAATGTTTGTGAATCATGATCATTGATTGATGATTAATAAATATATCTTAAAATATATACAAATATAATAATTAATAATTTTAAATAAAAATATACATAAATTCATGTAAAATGCATTGAAAATATTAAATGTTAAAGTAAGAATATTAAATATAATATATGGAATGTATTAAAATCAAGATAAGATGATAAAATGGTATTCAAAACTAGAAAACATATATATGTTGATTCACATCAAACACCATTAACATCCCCATCATCAATGCCATCATTAAGTGCCATGCCAATGTTATTCAAAATCCCTGCCAGGTGAATGAAATCTACCATTTCTAAAGCATCCAAGTCATTATCGATTATGGATAATATATTTCTTCTAAGTTTTTTTCCCGTATTGAGATCTGCTTATAGCCCCTAACTTCTTAGAATGCTTTTAGTTTCAATTTTCAATATTTTATCATTATGACACCAATCAACATACCCTAAAATCTTGTGTTCATGGGAACCCCTACATAATTTAAAACTACAGTGAAATATTCATTTTTTTGATTCTATAAAAGCAACTAATCAATTGTCTAAAATGAGTGCATGAAATCTAATCAACTAGTCTACCGTCACTTCCTTTCCTTGAAGATTATGGCATTCAACCTCCTTTACTAGTTTGATTTTTTTATTATAAAATGGATTGAACTCTTTTATAATGATATTAGGGTTTATTTATTCTATTCTTGATCTAACAACAACAACAACAATAATAATGTAAAGTCTTTTACTAAGATGAAAAAGTATGACATAAATTTCATGACTTGTGGAATATACTGGGAATATTTCATGTCATATGTATGTCTGTCTATATATTAAACCTCTTTTTTACTAAAATACCTGAAAATATACAAGCATTCAATTGAATACACCTTAAAGTTAGGTGACCCACTAGAAATTTTGTATTTGTGTATGAATTGTTGCATGTTATATTGTCTATTCTATAACCATACCATCATTTACCTCTCTATATGCGTCATATATGCATTTCTATGATAAAAATATTTTTAAATATATAAAATTAAACAATTATTAATAAGGAGATATATATTACTTATGTGGAGATGTATTTTGTGAAATAAAAGGAAAGATAACAGAGAGTTGAACAATAAAATAAAAATCAGAAAAAAGTCTAGTTTTGTAAGAATTTGTCTAGTTTTATGAGATAAAATGAATAACTACATATTTCTAAAAATAAAATTAAAAAGTGAGATTTTTATCTCTAATAATTTTCAAAAAATTAAATTTAATATCCACTAATGTGTGTATATATATATATATGTATATATTTCAACTTATACACATGTAATGCAATATATGTTCCTTTCATTTTTAAAAGATTAATAAATAGGTAAGTCTTTCCATGAAAAATATTTAAATTTTATGTAAAAAATTTAACATAAACAATATCAAAAGAAACGAGGATTTAATTAATGAAATGGAGAAAAACTTCAATGCTCAGAAAGTAATTTTACTTTGATAAAAGCATCTACGCATTGCAAGGGGTTTGATATACCAAACCACATAATTAGAGGAGGGTCTATAACCACCAATTCAAACCTCAAGGGTTTAAATATGAAAAACATAAAACTTCAGGGACTTGAGTATAGAAAAAGTTGGTACCTAGAAATTGACAATTAGACAATCTTGTACATGTGCTGTCTCAAAAGCTCTTCAAACTTGGCAAATTTTTAAATAATAAGATCTCTCCATTTAGAATCTAATTTTACTGAAAAAAAGAATGATTCATGTATTGATTGAATATGACTCCAAACACATGACTTCAACTTTCAAATAATATCTACTCTCAATTTTCTTTTATTGAATTTCTAGACTTTCAATTTAATACATCAATTTTTTCTAATTATTAATTTTTTTCATTTAGAGATTCAATTTAATGCTATACAATTAAAAGCTTCAGAGATTCAACAAAAGAAATTATGATAGTTTAAGGCTCTAAAAATATCTTAAATTTGGGTTTAAGCTTAACATTTTTATAAAATAAATGATTATCAAAAATTATAATTTTGATTTCGTTGTATAGGTAGAGCAAATAATACTCATTTTATTTGATAAAATGACGTGGAATATCAACACTTAAGGAAGTGAATATTTACAAATAACAAGTTATCTTTCTCCATAAATATATTAGAAAAATAATTTAATAATAAAAAATTATATCTTAATATAAATATTAATATCTATTTTAATAATATAATTTTATTTCAAATCAAATACAAATTAAATTAATATCATTAATTGATTCTAAAAATTAATTATCAATTTTACATATATTCATATTATATATATAACATATTAGATCACATATAATTAAATATAAAGTATTAGCTAATACGTTGTATTCAATATTTCTAATAGCTTGTGTAACTGTGTTAGTTAAAATATTTATATTGTTATGAATTTAAAGTGTAATAAATAATAATAACTAATATTATTAATTATAATTCAATTAATACATTAATATAAAAGTTAGGTTAAATAATTGTTATTTGTAAAATGTAATGCAAGTAAAATAAAAGAGATTGTAGTTTTAAAAAAATAAAAAGAAAGTCCATTTTTAATAAAAAGCAGACAAAACAAAAAAGTGTGAACTACACTGTCTTTGAGGTGCTTTCTGTGTATTATCTTTTTCTTCAGTTTGGATTTTTCTAAGATAATAAAAATAAAAAACTAAGACCATAAAATCCCAAAAGAATGAAATATTTTCAACTTTCAAGATTCACAGAGACAACCCAATGAAGAGGCTCACGCGGTCGTAGAAAAAGTAATCTCATTTTCTCTTATCATAAATAATTCATACGCATTTATATCTCCAATCAATTCATATATAATTGTTTGTTTCCATTCTCTTAGCCCCACGACTAATCACACACTGTCAAATCTTGTAAGCATCTCTCCTTAGCCCTAGTCCAAAATATAAAAAAGGAAAATTCCCCCTCTTATATTTTCATTAGGTGCTTCGGTTGAAATTTTTTTTATTTTTCTTGTTCAAGAACATGAATGCTTGCCCATCTTTTGCAATATCTGCTGAAATGGAAATGTGGGTTTTGTTTTAGGCGTGGTTGTTGTGATGGGTTTCTCACTTTCCATCTCTTTCTCCATCAAACATGTATTTTTTATGGTTTCTTAATATGGTTTTCCACTGCTGGAAGTTTTCCTTGATCGTATAGCAATTTTCTTCTGTTGAGCATCTGTTATACTGATTAAAGAAGAAGAAGAAAGATGGCGGAAATGAGAGTTGCTGATCCAAGTAGGCTGCATTTGAGAAAGGAGCTTACTCAAATCAGAAAAGCAGCCAGAGTTTTACGTGATCCAGGAACTACTACTTCTTGGAAATCACCTCTTAGTTCATCTAGATCTGCAGTTGTTGCTTCTACCTCTGCTTCTGCTTGGAAGCGCTTCGATGATAACAATGGAATCCTAAATGGGAGTAGTAATTCTAATTCCCATTTGGATTCTCATTTGAGGAATAACGGTAAAGAGAAAAGAGTGTTCTTGTACAACTGGAAGACGCAGAAATCTTGCAGTGAGAGAAGTGCAATTGCAAGAAATGACGTTGATGAAGAAACCGAGTCTCGTTCGATTCAAGAAAGTGTTGATGATAGCTTGAGTGATGCCAGGAATGTTACTGATTCCAGGAGTGATACTTGCTTGGGAGAAAGTAGGTCTTCTTCACTGATTTTCAGGAGGAGAGATGCCAATATTATATCCCCATCAACGAGAAAAGAAATGAGAATCAATAAAAAGAGTAAGAAAATTAATGCCAATTTGGATATTTTGTCTAGATATCAACAAAAAGATATGAATTTAAGAAGATTGCTCAAGAGTCATCCTTCAATAGCTTTAGCTTTAGGAAGGGATGACTCTGTAGAGCAATCTGATGAAACCGAAGATCATAGTAATTCTGAGGATCTTAAGAAGATTTATGGTGCTTCACCATTGCTAATAAAACTTAAGCATAAAAATTGGTCTCATTCTCCATCTAAATTGTTGACAACTAGTCGAAGAGATGACTCTTCTTATACTTATAGCACACCTGCATTGTCAGCTAGTTCATATAATAAGTATTGTAATCATAACCCGAGTACTGTTGGATCTTGGGATGCCACCACAAACTCACTGAACGATAGGGATGATGAGGTGGATGAACATTTCGACCTGCCTGGTCGGCACGGGTGTGGCATACCTTGTTATTGGTCAAAACGAACAACGACCAGACGCAGAGGGGTATGCGCAAGTTGTTGCTCTCCTTCCCTTTCTGATACTATAAGGAGGAAAGGGACCAGCCTGCTGTGTGGTAGACAGTCGATGTATCATAGGCGTTGGCGTTCATCATCCGTCTCTAATAAGAGAAGGATTTCTTCGAGAAGTGCCCAAGGAATTCTTCCATTACTAACATATAGTGATGGCAGAGGTGGGTCATCCATTGGAACTGTTAACAGTGATGATGAGCTCTCAACAAATTATGGAGAGCTTGATTTGGAGGCCTTGAGCAGATTAGATGGCAGGAGGTGGTCAAGTTGTAAGAGGCAAGATGGCTTAGAAATTGTAGCTCTAAATGGGGATGGTGAAGATGAAAGTACACCTGAAAATATTCGAAGTTTGAGCCAGAAATACAAGCCAGTCTTCTTCAGTGAAGTGATTGGGCAGAACATGGTTGTTCAGTCTCTTACTAATGCTATTTCTAGAGGGAGGATTGCTCCAGTTTATTTTTTCCAAGGCCCTCGTGGCACCGGGAAAACATCAACAGCCAGGATTTTTGCTTCTGCTTTGAATTGCACATCATCAGAAGAAACAAAGCCTTGTGGATATTGCAGAGAGTGTGCTGATTTCATTTCTGGTAAGACTGGAGATATTTGGGAAGTTGATGGCTCAAATAAGAAGGGAGTTGACAAAGTTAGGCAACTATTGAAGAAGTTTTCACGATGGCCACAGACAGGTTCTTCCCATTTCAAAGTTTTTCTCATTGACGAGTGTCACTTGTTACCATCTAAGATGTGGCTGGCATTTCTCAAATTTCTTGAAGAACCACCAAAACGAGTTGTGTTCATATTCATTACAACTGATCCTGATAATGTGCCACGTACGGTACAGTCACGGGGTCAGAGGTATCTTTTTAACAAAATCAAAGATGGGGAAATTGTAGCAAGGTTGGGGAAAATTTCTACAGAAGAAAATCTGGATGTTGAATTGGATGCTTTGGATTTAATTGCTTTAAATGCAGATGGTTCACTTCGAGATGCAGAAACCATGTTAGATCAGTTGAGTTTGTTAGGAAAGAGGATAACTACATCTCTTGTAAATGAGCTTGTAAGTGCTGTCCTTTAATTTATTCTTAACTTTTTATCCTTAGATTGGTCCTTTAAACCATTTTTCTTATCTTCATCTGGTGAAGAATAAGAAGCTTGGTATTTGGTAATGAAATTTGCTATCTTCTATTGCATGGATGAGTGGTTCACATGTGCTACTTTTTCATCTTTTAGGTAGGTGTTGTCCCGGACGAGAAATTATTGGAACTTTTGGAGTTATCAATTTCTTCAGACACTGCAGAGACGGTGAAAAGAGCCAGGGATTTAATGGATTCTGGTGCTGATCCAATGGTTTTAATGTCACAACTGGCAAGCCTCATTATGGACATAATTGCTGGAACTTATAATGTTGCTGATTCCAAATTTGGTGATTCATTTCTTACTGGAAGAAGCTGTGAGTATCAGTTTAGTATTGTGATATGAAAAATTTCTTTGCTTTTTGAAATTCGTATTTCATCAAATGGCTTGGATAAACTTCTAGGTCACTCTGGTTTTTTTGTGGGATAAGCTGCTGGATTAATCATGGAATTTGATATGAAAACATTAAAAGATTCACAACCACCTGATTAGAACAGTGCATTGACCACTAGCGCCTTTATCTGGTCTTTCTTTTTTTTGAGGACGGGCCAGGAAGAGGAATGATAATGGAATCATTCCATTACTTCTGAAATTGTATCTAACTGATAGGGGTGTGCATGAAACCTGGGATCTCCAGCTTGTCTCATTTTTCGGATACTGAACATCCCATCTGGAATTTGATTTTGGGATGAGATTGGGATGCCACTTAATCCCATCTGATTCCGATAAGAAAATCCTACCCATCTCATCCCATCCCAAAAGCGAAATATCCTGAAATATTTAATATGTTTATTACTATTTTTCATTCATAATTTTTTTAATTATTTATATTGAATATGATTTATCAAAATCATAAATTGCACAGAAATGCGTACAAAATTAATCATAAATATGTTTGACACATTGGAATTTTCCTCAGTGACCGAAGCAGAGTTGGAGAGGTTAAAGCATGCTTTGAAGCTTCTTTCGGAGGCTGAGAAACAGTTAAGAGTGTCAAGTGACCGCTCAACATGGTTCACTGCAACCCTTTTACAGCTTGGTTCCATGCCTTCTCCTGATCTTACTCAGTCAAGTAGCACCAGGAGAGAGAGTTCTAGGACAACTGAGGATGATCCTTTGAGTGCTTCGAGAGAAGTTACTGTTTACAAGCAGAATTCTGATGCTCCATATATATCTCGTCGATCTACTTCACCTGTTTCCTTGCTCAAAGCAGTAAATGGAAAGTGCAGCCATAAAGGTGAACTTGGATTTAGTACTAAGCTTCCTTCTGGTCACTCAATGGACAGCTGTATGTCATCTGCCTCACAGGATGTTGAGCTGGTAGAAAATATGCTATTTAGATCCAGAAACGTAGACAAGTTAGATCGTATCTGGGAAAAGTGTATTGCAAATTGTCACTCAAATACGCTCAAGCAGCTTCTTCATTCTCATGGAAAGCTCTTCTCGATATCTGAAGTTGAAGGTACATCCATTAGTTTCCCTTTTCTAGGAATGTATGTGATAGTTACTTAGCAAGTTATGTTGTCATGCCTAGATGTGATTTGTGAAAGTCTTCTCCACCTAGCTATTCGTTCTGCATGGAGAAATTAATTTTCTTTCAAATCCTGTTATTAATGAGTTTTTCCATTTCATGGCTTGTTAGTAGTTTCCTCGAGTTTGGGCATCCATTATTGCTTTTCTTGTGAAGCCCTTTGTAATTTCTTGTCGAGTAAGCTAAATTTTGTTTATTGTTTTTAGTTTGTCTAAATTCATTCTCGAGAGTCTTTAGCCATTGTTGTATTATATAATATCCTTATTAGTGGTAGATCTTTCATGATTTGAAGTTCTGTTCAAGTTGCCTTCCAATTCATTTTGACACTCAATAAACCCTAAAATACCATCTTCTGTATTTTGGAAATGTTTCCAATTAAATAATCACATTATAATCTCATCTTTTTGGTGGTTAAAGTGGGCTTTTTAGCCATTTTATTGTTGTTTAAATAAGAGAAATAGTGCAATGAAAACCTGTCAATGATTAAAAAGTTCATTATCACAATCAAACTGGTAAGATCTACCAGTAAGTGATTCATTGTAGATCAATTTGGTTAGTATTTTCTCTAAGCTTGTTTGCTGGAAAATGGACAGAGTAATCATTTTGTTAAAAGTTCCTTCAGTTGGTGGTCCCTGAAAATGAATGTTTTTTTGCTTATCTGTCTTGCTGTCAGGTTTTCTCTTTCTGCCATTATAACTTGGGTTTTAACTTCTAATCTGTTTCTGCTTGCAGGTGCTTTGGTTGTTTATGTTGCATTTGGAGATGAAGATATTAAAACCAGAGCTGAGAGGTTTATGAGCAGCATCACGAATTCAATTGAAATGGTCCTTCGATGCAACGTGGAGGTGAGACTTATACTTGTGCCAGAAGGTGAGGATTCTATGAACCGTGAGAATCACGGTGAGCTACAATATCAGAAGCAGGTGGATGCAACTTTGGCTACTAAGCAGGAAAGAAACGCAAATTGCTTGAAGTCGGTAAATGGTTATTCTGATGCACAACAGGGGTCCCAAAAGTTATTGAGAGGAAGCTTTGATGATCTGAATGGCAAGCTAAAAGAAGGATCTGGAGATTATTTCAAGTCCTCTGGATTGCTGGATGGTACTTCTCAATCGACAGAGTCAGTAGCAGGAGCTGATGCTGAAAATGATGGGGTGAAAGAAAGGAGTCAGGATGTACCGATGCAGAGAATAGAATCTATCATACGCGAGCAGAGGTTAGAAACAGCATGGTTGCAGGCGGTGGAGAAAAGTACCCCTGGATCGTTGAGTCGACTGAAACCTGAGAAGAATCAGGTGCTGCCTCAAGAGGATGTCAGTCAACATACTCAAATAGAATGTGCAAATTCTATGGGTCTGCCTTCTCAACATTGGGGAGATGAACTATGTCAGGAACTCAGAGCATTGAAGATGGAAGATCCATTGATGCTCCATCAGAACCAGATTAGTAAAAGGGCTGATCATCATCATCCAATATCATTAAGCTTGCTGCATGATAGCAGCTTTGTGGGCACGCTAAACAAAGAAAGCGAGTGAGTCTCTTGTTGACCTCTCATTATCGTTACTGTTATCAGTATTATTATTGACATTCTGATAATAATTCTCGAATACAGTTAGCAAATAATGGACATGCACAACTGAACTAGTAAAATCTTTTCCAGGAAAAACTTGCTGAGCCTAAGCTTAGTTGCAGAATAATAGCACAGACACAGATTCATCCATCTGAAATTGCTTTTCGCATATTCAAATATACTAGAAACCTTTCGTTTCCTTTAATTGTTGGCATTTCACTATTTCGTTTTACATAGTTCATTTCGAATAATATTACTAAAGTTTTCTGAATTTTGATTGTTGATACAATCTTTTAGCATAAGAATTTGAAAATTTTTACTCTGGATTTACAATTACAGAAGGAGATCCTCGAGTTGTCACCTTCTTTACAGTTGTAATCCCACAGCATTCTTTGTTCAGAAGAAACTCATCACATGAACAGATAAGGGTCCTTGTAACAAACCTGTCAGGACTGCCTTGTAATTCATTATAGCTGAAGTTGGAGGGAAATATTAGCAGCCTTATAGCATATTATTTGCTTAATGTTTTTTTTTTCCATCATCATCATCAGTATCTTAATCCTGCCGAGATGCATAATATAGATTGACTCAAAATAATTACAGTTTCTCGAAAACAAAGTGACTAGTTTCTACATTGAAATAGGGTCTGTTTCTCTCAATCATGTGTAATCATTCATGGTGACCCTGTTTAGACGATGCCTTATATTTTTAAAACTTTATTTCTGTCTAAAAATAACAAATACGAATGCTATATTCTATTTTTACATTAGGGGCTATGAATCAAGCACAGCTGGAGGAGGCTGCAGTGGGATGTTCTGTTGGAATGCCAACAAGTCTCAGAAGGTAAAATAGTTTCACAAACCTGACCCCGTTAAGGTGGATAAAATGGTGCTTCGGTTTTTGGTAATAGTTGTCTTTATTTGAACTTGTACAGGTTAAAGGAACTCCCGTTCGTTCTAGACGTAAAGCCGGGCGATATTCGTTATTTGGGGAATGTGGAAAGCATAAGAAAACAGAGAACAGGATCAGAAAGGGAGATAGCATATAGAAAAAGTACGGAGTTGACTGCAATGTCAGTCGCTTCACACATATATACATTTGTTTGCATTTATTTCTAAGTTAAGCCATTTATTAAAAGATAAGTCAATGAGAAAATTGCTTTATGTGAAGGGTTTTTATTTATTTATTTCTACTTTTTTTTTCCCTGTTGCTGTTGAACTTTGGGATTTGGTTCATCTTCAGCCATTTTTTTCTCAGCAAACAGAAATGGGAAAAGAACTTGGAAGAGCTTTTGGAAAGTCTCAGCAGTTTCCCCTCTTATAATTAATCTTTTATTGCTTCTTGCAAGTGTTAAGAGGATGCATGTCATATTTATAAGCATATAAGCAAACAAATTAAATGAATTTTTTTTGTATTTTGAAAAAAAATATTAAATTCCATCAGCTTGAATCTGTTGATTTTCTTTATTTTCTTTATTATTTTTGATATTTCTTTAGGACTATTTATCCTTTTCTTTGCTCATCAGTTTTTCATGGGTAAATACTCTGATTATGCACTTATTTAACTATAAATAATTGTTAAATATAATTTTATTTATGTTTAGAAAATTATAAGTGTTTTTTTGACTCGATTTCTTATGCATCAATGTTTCAAGTAGGGTAAGTATCGGTTTATTCGATTTAATTTTGTGAAAGATTTGAACCAAATTGAATAAATTAAAAATCAAAACTATAAAATTGAATCAAACCAAAATTAACTAAAAATTGAATAAACTGAACCGAATATGTAATAATCGAATTGAACTGAATAAACCGAATAAAGTAAAAATCAAATCAATAAACCGTATAATTGATATAAAACGATATTTTGAATACTAATATAAAATAATGCCATTTTATAATTTATTATTCAATTTGTTTGGTTTATTCGGTTTATTTAGTTATTCAATATTTAAATCAAATGAAAATTGAAAACCAAAAATTTTTTAAAAATAACTAAACTGAAACTGAAAATTGAAAAATCAAACTGAAATTATAAAAAATCATTTATTTATTTAGTTTTTTTAATTTTTAGATATTTGTGCTCACCCTTAATTTTAAGAAAAATCACAAAATAAAATAACCTTCAACTTAGTTACTTCAAATTTATATTAGTTGACAATTTAATCAAAATAAAAAAATAATTAAAATGTAGAATATTTCAAAGTTTTCAACTCATATACATGTATAAAATATTTATTACCTATTATTGTATAACGATAGTTACATAATAAAAATAACTGCTCGGAATATGTTATACTTATCAAAATGTGTATTTTTTACGTAATAAAATATTTATGGCTCATGAACATATTCCTCTTGTTACACCATGTTCCACCATTATGAGGACTGATCCTAAACTCTCCAACTTGAGGTAGAAAAGTAATAAGATTAGAACTCCTCCCAGATAAAACGTAGTTCTACTTTAATGCTCCAAACAAATAATTGACTCTATCTATCTTCTTATTCAATAATTTTTCATGCCTTCAAAATAAAAATCATTAGTGATATGATTCACCTTTTAGTTCTTCTTGGAATATCTCGCATAAGCCATCTAATAAACATATTATTAGTACATTCACTTAGACTACTGTAACCTCAAGTATTTTCATTTACTCCACTAGCACCTCAATGCATGCTAGTTCACATATATTTTACTCTATATAGTTTAAAATCTGTCAACTTATGTTTGAAGTGTCTCACTACGAGCATGAAGATCAACATTCTCATGTAAACCATCCATTGTTACCACATATATTAGTAGCAAATCAATTTAATGATTATCTCCATAATGCAATGATGAGACCTTCCCAACATATAGGATATTCATATGTTTCCTAAGAAACTTCCTAGGAGGTTGCTAATTTAATAACTTGCTCTAAGTCAAGCACGTTTGACTATCAAAAGCATGATTAAATAACACTGAAAAGGCACATACATTATTGCTAAGGATAGTACTATTAAACTTTTTGAGCTATTCTTCATTGTACAGTTCCATGTTAATACAATCTAGAAATAACTTAAATACTTCAAAATAAGACAGTCTTATACCTGCCTAATGTCACGCCTTTCTGTGATGCGACATGCTCCTATAGAATAATTAATGATCTCCGATATATGGAAACCACTGATTACTCTACAAGGAATGCGTAAATTTTTTTTATTTATGCACCGTTCTAAGTTTTACGGAAGTATTAGTCCCAAATAACATTCTTGTATTTACTGCCTTTAACATTTAATTGCTTAATCAAATTAATTTGAAACTTCAATCTACTCCAAGTCCTTGCCTTCAAAGAGTCTCCTGCTGAATTGGTGTTTTAGGAATCCATGCTCGCCATCCAACTGTCAACCTACATCCATCAAATGACGAACGCTGAGTATATAACTCAGTGGTGCTTTTAACTTAACATAGAAAATATAATCATACATATTTCATATATAAAATAGATCATGTACACCAAAACATCATATTATTGACATTGCCATGTAATCATTTAAATTATTACTTTTATTCATCATTCATGTATATCATCATTTACTTAACTCTCTAATATATTCAGATCATAGTTCATTTTATATCGATACTATGACTAGTTTATTTCCTTGATATATATATATCTTTTATTTTTCTTTGGATTTAGATTCTTCTTAAATTTCTACTTAAACAATGTAAACATTTATCATGTATACTACATCAATCATAAACATACAACCACTCTTATTCCATCTTTATACACATATTCTTTTAAATTCATAATCATAATATAATTAATCATATTAATTATATTCTCTATCGATATTCAACATGAATGGTATCAATAATGATAACATATATTCATTATATTATCATTGTCTAATGGCATAAAGCTCTACCATATATGTATCATGTTATCATCATGTATAACATACCATCAATATATATCATATTATGATCATCATATATGTCTCATATCATTGTCATGTATATCATAACATTATTTAATAATATTATCATCATCATCATGGTAAACATCATTTAAATATGACTGCATCATTTAAATATGAATGCATCATTTAAATGTTATTATCATCTTCCGTATGTATATATCATGGTATGTATGTCATTGCAATCATGGTATGTATGTTCATGATTTATGTCATTAATGAGAATGCATTTATGTTATGCATTCTCCCTCTAATTTTCCTGTTGCCCTCTTGCATTTTGGGCTATATGTGCACATTGTATTGGGTTATTCTTTCATATCTGATTTACGGTTCATCTGCAACCTATATCACATTCATTTCCATTCATATCATTTCAGCATTTCTAATTCCATTTGATTCCCGTAGGAATTATATCGTATTACCCAATACTTTATCATTTATCATTTTCCTTTCATATTCATTTTTTTTCCTTCCTCCCTTATTTCTCCATGTCATGTCATGTTTATGCATATGTAATTGAATATTTCATGACATGTTATGAATGCTTCATGTTATGATGCCGAAATAAATATATGCAAGCATCATAATATCATATCACATATCATATATATTAGCATTTACTTCATATAGCATTCAAATCATATAACATCAGTTTCATATAACATCAAATTCATAATACAATACTTTAAGTATTATCCACTAACCTTTATTAATAAGCCATAATAACAATTCCGTCAACCATTAATGACTATTTGATTATTACTATCAATCAAGACACAATATAGATCAATTTGTTATAAATCATATCATTATACTATTCCACTTCATTTCATTTTTTTTTAAAATTTTTTTCTAATCATTATACTTTACTGTCATTGACGGTATAAACTTCCTAATGAATTGTTATACATAATCCTTTTTATATACCTAATATCATTAATTATAATGATGACATTTTCTTTATCATACTTGTCACACCCCAGCCCATACCTGGAGGAACATGCTCCCGTAGCATACGCAACGACCATCCCTCGGGAAAGCCGCCACGTACCCTACCAGGGATACGTCCTATTGAAACCATTAGACATTCGTATGGGTACAAACAACCTG
>CANYBF011311103.1:0-12853 GCA_948192965.1 Dalechampia spathulata | reverse complement strand
TTACTAAGGTGAATATTAAGCGGTAAACTAAAGGAAACACATTAGGAATGACATTGATTTATTCAATGGTATATAAATATAAAAATGATAAAGGATGAATTTAATTACTAATAAAAGATTAATATTGATTTTGAAATAGGTAGATCAGTGGAAAATATTCATGAATCATCCAAGGATATTAACAAAGGAAAGGATATACCAGGTTTGTGCTAGTATGTTTGAAGTCCTCAATCATTAAATGATCAAAGAGGCAAAGGTTTAGTAATGCAATAGCATTATATTATTATAACAATTTGAAGTTAATTATGCATTATATATATATATATATATATATATATATATATCATGAACATAAAGCATTCAATATAAACATGACATAGCATGATATGGTGAAATAAGGAGAAAGAGAATATAATGTAATATGAGAAAAAGGCTAAATGATTATACTGGGCACAATGATATAAATTCCTACGGGAATAAAATAATATGTGATCATGATATGAAAGAAACAGAATTAAAAAGCAAGATATTAAATGAGCTCATATGTATGGAATCAATGTTATGATAGAATGATAGACCCAGTAAATGCATATTTAAATGGAATGATGGATCAAGGAATGAGAGGGAGAATGCATAGCATAAATGCATTCTCATAAATATGCACTGTTCATAATTCATGACATATGACACAAATTGATGTGAATTCATGGTATGATTAAATGAAATATTACCTTCACTTGAATATTTGTTATGGTTAAAATTCCATCATATTTTAATATAGTCATGCTAAATGGTTCATATATATACGACATGGAATACAAATGAAATAGACATGTTGTTTTGAAGTATATGACATAATGTTACTTGGCATCAACATATCATGAATTATAAATGCCTTATGTTTTTAAATGTTATAACTAATGGATTATATGATTACTTGTATTACATGCTATAACTAGCATTACTGAGTTTATACTCAGCGTTTGTCAATTGACAAACACAGGACCAAGCAAAGTCGTAGAACTAGAACATGAGTAAAGCAGCTGGACATATCAACAGTTTGTTGGTAAATGGTTTAAGTTTCCTTCAGACTTCTATCTTTATAAGTTATCGTACAACTACTTAAATAAAGTACTATGGCAGTAAATAAAGTAAGTTTGGAAAACTAAAGATATGTAAAATATTAATGTGTGTATATTATAACTCTGATGACGTGATGACATAATTATGATGTTTTATTAAAGCTTGGGACAATATATGTTTTGGATTAATATGAGTTTGCATGCAACTTATGTATAAATAATAAATATATATAAAAAATTTTACGGAATGTATGGAATCCTTTTGTAGGATAATTATTGACTTTCGGGTAGAAAATTAATAATCATTCTATAAGAGCATGTTACACAACCGAAAGACGTGACATATTAGGTAAATTAGAATGAAAATTTATATTAGGTAAGTTATGTAAATTTGTAAAGTACAAAGAGGTTTTGTTTAACTTTTCTCTTAGCATTGTGACTTCTGGTAAACTTGGGTTAATAAGAAGTCTAGTACTTCAATTATATTTATCATTAACTCCCTTGTAAAAGTAATATAACCTAATTCAAAATTCTTTCTATAAAAGAACAAAATAATATACCATAACATATATGTAAAAATAAATTTAAATTAGCACACCATTATATATCTTGTTAATGATTCCAATGAAGGCAAGGATAATCGATCCATGTATTTTTGCCATTGCAATATCATCTTCTAGAAATTCAAGTGCTAATCATTCTCAAAGGATTGCCTTAATTATTATAACACTAAAAGGAAAAAACTTATAAATTTAAAAGCAATATTGAATATATGTTTTTTACATTTAAAATATGCCTTACTAGTCATCACTTATTCTGATAATTCTTTTTTTCTTAATGCACCCATAAATGTTGATTTTTTTATATTATTCTAATTGATAAAAGCAAACTAAATGTATTTTTTTTACAATCAAAAGTAGGAAAATTTATTTGACAATTATAGATAGTAGGATTTTGAATTGTTCATCCTAAGATTATATTTCTAATATTACTTGAAATAGAATCAATTAAGCTAGCATGATCATTTAGTCAGTTAAATGTAAGAAAGTAGTGCCTATCAAAGGGCATGGATGCATCTGCATCAACTATATATTTGATAAAAGCATTTGATGGAAGAAAAAGTCAAAAATGATGGTTAGTAATTTTGTAGTTATATTGTGAAAGGATAACAAAGAGTTTTAAAATATGGTAAATAATTCCTTCAAGAAGCATTAATCGTAAAATATTAACATCTTACCTACTTACATTGGCCTGAATTGCATGCCCTTGTAAATTTCGTAACATGTAAATAATTTTGCTTTACTTTTTTGAAAAATTTATGTTCATTTGATATGTAAACATGTTCATCAATTAGAAGTTTTAGGTTGAATATATATCTTAGGTCATTTGGATTGACAAAATCTCATGTTCTTGCAATGCAAACTTTAATCTTTACATATTCTTCTTTATTATTGATATGAGAGTGTATAAAGTAATCTTGTAAAAAAGATTTTAAATTGCAAATAATTGAATATTTCATTATTTTCAAAAAAAATATAAATCTTTAGTAGTATATGCACTCTAAATAGGTGTAAAGGGATAATCGAGGTAGTTGAAGTCCTAGCTTCAAGCAATAGTTGAAGCCTGGCTTCAAGTAATAGTTGTCCAACTACTCACAATAAGTAAGTCTTCATTTCTAAATTACTTTATTTATGCTATTTAAATTAATATAATTATGTTATTTAAGCCATTAAAATTAGTTTAATGATTTATATTATTGAAATGAGTTTATGTTAAGTTGCTAAAACTTAGTTTAATTTAACTTTCTAAAATTAGCTTAATTATTTAAGTTAATTTATACATAATTAAATAAATTGGATAAAACAATAGAAATTAAAAGAAAATATAACTTTGTATTTTTTTACTTCTTTATATTATACTAATTATTAATTAAAGATTAATTAGTAGTTAAAGTAATTAACTAAAGATTAATTCTATTAATTAATTAAAGATTAATTAGTAGTTAAAATAATCATATAATAAATTAATTTATATAGTTATAGTTAGATAATAACTTAAGAAAATTAAAGTTAATTATTTAGATTAATCATTTAGGTTAATTTGATTAAAAATAACTAAACTAATAACTTGTAATATTACTTAATTAATTTAGATTAGTTTATTTATTGTAATCAGGGTGATGTGTTGTTAATTCAAATTATGTTATTAAACTATTGAATTGAAATTATTTTTATTAATTAAATAAATTAGATAAAATAATAGAAATTAAAAAAAATTTTGACTTTATATTTTTTTACATCTTTAGATTATATTAATTATTAACTAAAGATTAATTAGTAGTTAAAATAATTAATAAAGATTAATTATATTAATTTAGTATAAATTAATTAGTAGTGAAAATAATTATATAATCAATTAATTTATATAATTATTGTCACACCCACATTTGTAACATGCCTTGTATGTATGCACTATATATTGATGTGTATATGATCGATGAATGTGAGTGATATATAATATCATTATACATACGTATACGAATGTTAATTATGTCATGAGGTTATATTTCTTGATTATGTTGATATGCATGATGTATGAATATGATGATGGAATGCTATGTATGGTAAGTTATTGAATGGTAAGAATGATAGGTAGGAAGAGTAGAAGTATAGTGTCATGATGAGATTGGATGATTGATGTGTTAGGGTATAGATGTTGTAGGAGTGTATTATAATTGGCTTGAGGATTAGGTGCGTTGGGCGTAAGTTTAGAGCGACTTATGGTGAATGATTGATTGTGGTACGGGCGTACGAGTTTCTGTACGGGCGTACCAGGGATGAGGAGAGAGTGGCACTGAGTTCCTAGAGACTGTACGGGTGTACCATTAGGTTGTACAGCTATACCATTGCTCGCAAGAAAATTGGTGCATCAATAGTGCATTAGTCATTTTGTAGTGGTGCGGGCATACCAATGTATGGTACCGTCATACCAAAAGAGGCATTTGAGTCGGAACAGGTATACAGGAATTTGTACGGCCATACGTGACTTAATTTTGACTTTTCAATGGATAAACATTAGCTTTTTCCCACTTTTACTTATCCTTATCTTTCCTGAACCCTTAGAAAAATAGAAGGTAAAGTGGTTTAGTGCTAGAGAAGTGTGAGAGCTTGAAAAGGAAGGATAGCTACCAACTACGGGTATACGTTAGGTGTCGTATTATCATAGGTTTGTGCTAGTTGTAATGTTTTACTTCTTGTTTCACATTGGGACCTAAGTAAGGTCTGGAAGTGATATCTTATGTTTATGATTACTTGTTTTCTAATATTTTCTCATGATGAGTTTGGCATATAGCTTTGAAAGCATCATTTATGTATCCCATATGCATAAAGATATTCATGGCATGCATGGAGATGTATGGGGGAAAAAGAAGGGAAAAGAGAGAGACGATTGCAAAGCTATATGCTCTAGACATACTGGGTCATACAGATGATGGATTCCCTCAAGGAATCATATAGTTTAATGCCCTTCTATGGGAGATGAGTCTTGAGACCTACAGAAAAGAAATGGGTTCATAGAACCACACAGTTAAATGCCCTCCTTTGGGAGATGAGTACCGGTACCTACAGGGACCCAGTATATGAGAGAATTCTACACAATTATCCAGGAAAACAAGAGAGGATGTAAAGAAAAGAGGACAAGGGAGATCACGTAGCATGATTGTATTCTAATCATGTACAATAAGAGAGGCAATGTGTTCACTTATGCTTACTATGATGATGACTGGAATGATATGATGATTGATGTTAAATGTGATTGAAATGATTATGAATTAGGATGTTGTTTTATCTCTATTCATGCTTGAGTATGATGATGATTTGTGTGTATATATATGTTGTCTAGCACCATTGATTTTTATACTCAGCGTTTATCATTTGATGAATATAGGTACTGAGTCTTCAGGTGAGCGTTCTGAGAAGTGATCAATGGGTTCAACAGAGAGTCAAATTTTATAAGGATCTCATTCTTGAAGTGGTACTTGATGTTGGAAGCATGCTCCTACCATTTTGTTAATGTAGTTCTTTATTAGTCATAGAGGCAGTGGTTGTTATTGTATTTTTGGTGGTAATACTTTCAAAAAGGGATATATGTACTTGTATTGAACTCTAATGTATTAATTTGAGCATGGATATGTATGTATACAAAAGTTATTTGCCAATCTTAATTGCTTGAATGAATGACTGGACATCCAGGTCACGTTAAATGATATTTAACATATGCCACTTTGCGATCCCTTTTTCACCACTAAATACAATGATGTGTACCCATACGATTTATGATAGGTTGTATGTTTGTATGCATCCCTTGTAGTGTAGGTGACGGTTTTCGTACGGGGGATCACTGCTTATTCTATGGGAGCATGTTACCCTTGGTATAGGTTGGGTGTGACATATTTTAGTGGTATTAGAGCTATGGTTTGGCTTGACATGTAACTTTCTTTGAGTGATGGGGCTACTGTTTATGACTAATAAGCTACATAGGAGGAGTATTGTTCATCCTTACCACTGTTGACCATCATGATTTATGTTTATGTATTACAGATTAAGTTAGATTACCGACCGGGCAGTTATTATTAGTGAGGAAGGAGGGGGTAACTTTAATCCCCAGGGGAGTTCATCAGAAACTGGGGATAGAATTGAAAGACAACCAAGATAGGAAGGATAGGGGGAGCTGAGTGAGAGGGTGCCTCAAGGTAATCAGATAGATGCTTCAGCTATGGATCCTATGGTAACTCAATTTGCCTAGTTTCTTTGGTATTTACAGACACAGAGTTAAACTCTACCTGCAGCTCCTGCTCCACCGCTAGTAGAATCGAGAGAGGAGTATAAGATGGATTTCCAGAAATTGAGATTGTATAGGGCTACTAACTTTGCTAGGACTACAAATCCATATGTGGCAGGGATGTGGTTAGAATGGACGCAGAGGGTTCTACGCTAGTTGAAGTGTCCTGAGATAGCTAAATTGAAGTATGTTATTTCACTGTTATAAGATGATGCATACGAGTGCTAGAAGACCATTCCCCAGAGTATGGCAGATCCTCTTGTACTGACATGGGATGAATTCCAGAGGGAGTTCCACCAGAAATATGTACCTTCTGCTTATACTGATTAGAAGTTACACGAGTTCCTCACCTTAAGGCAGGGAAGTATGTCTGTTGCAGAGTATGAGAGGGAGTTCACACAGTTAGCCTATTATACGACCAATATTTTGACTTCTAACCGGGAGAGATGCAGGAGATTTGAACAGGGTCTGAATTCAAGAATTAGGGCATTGGTTCAAGGTTTTAATTATGAGGATTTCTCAGCTCTGATGGCTAATACACTAAACCAAGAACATACGATGCAAGAGAAGGGTGCTCATCAAGAGTTATTGAGGAGACCGTTTAGAGGGTCGAGTTCCTCATCGAGAGTTTAGAAGAGGGGTAAGTTTAGGGGTTATGTTCCCTTATGATTAATTGATGTTCGACCAGTGCTACCCTAATAGACACAGAGTGGGAGATCTACATTCTACAGTGGTAGTACAGGTACGGGATCGAGTTTATATCATACTTGTAGTAGAGTGCACCATAGGACTTGTCGGATGGGCACAAACTTATGTTATCGATGTGGTAAAGCCGATCATTATGCCAGAGAGTGTCTAGAACGTTATGATATGCCAATACATTTTATTTTTGAAGGTAGGTCCTATTATCAGAACCCGACATCTATGTCTGGTTTTGGGGGTTCTCAGAGTTGAGAGAGAGGTAGAAGCAGAGGTAGAGGTTGTGATGGAGGAGGTCATGGTTTTAGTCAAGGGTTCATGAATCAGACTGTTGGGGCTCCTGCTAGAGTGTATAACTTGGTGCAAAGTGATGATCAACGTGCCTCTTGTATGGTGATTAATAATGTCCTTATCTCTAATCATGATGCATTGGTATTGTTTGACCCTGGTTCCTCACACTCTTATATTAACATAGGATTCGCCCAACTGCTCAATCTATCATATGAAGGGTTAGGCTATGAGGTAGTGGTTTCTAGTCCACTAGGCAGGGATGTGGTAGTCAATAGAGTTTATAGACAGTCTCCTTTGATTATTCATGATGTGTGTTTTCTATCTGACCTAGTGGAGATGTCTTTTCATGAATATGATATTATATTGGGTATGGAATGGTTGGCAAAGTATAGGGCAATGATGGATTGTCAGTGAAAGACAGTGACCTTGTAACATCCAGAACATGCCACAATATAGATAAAGGGTAATGTACCATCAGTGACTGCTAGGTTGATTTCAGTGATGATAGCACATAAATTGTTATGATAGGATTGTGATGCTATACTGGTACATGTGATAGATGTGAGATAGAGGGGAGTACGGTTGGTAGAGATTTTGACGGTATGTGACTTTCCTGATGTGTTTCTAGAGGAATTGTCAGAGTTACCACTAGAAAAAGAAGTGGAGTTTGAGATAAAAGTGCTACCAGGTACTGAACCTATCTCCATGACACCTTATCCAATGGTGCCTACAGAATTGAAAGAGTTGAAGGTACAACTACAAGAATTGTTATATAAGGTTTCATTAGATCGAGTGTTTCACCATGGAGTGCACCTGTACTATTTGTGGAGAAAAAGGATGGCACGATGAGAATATGTATTGACTACAGACAGTTGAACAAGGTGACAATTAAGAACAGGTATCTTTTATCGCGTATTGATGACTTGTTTGATTAGCTTAAGGATGCCACAGTGTTCTCAAAGATTGATTGAGATTAGGCTACCATCAGCTTTGGGTGAAAGAGGATAGCATAGCAAAAACAGCTTTTAGGACTCACTATGGGCATTATGAATTCCTAGTGATGCCATTCGGGTTGACAAATGCACCAACAGCATTCATGGCATTGATGAACATAGTTTTTATGGATCATCTAGACCAATTTGTTATAGTGTTCATTGATGACATATTGATATATTCAAAGACTCGGGAAGAGCATGACAAGCATTTGAGATTGGTATTACAACGACTGCATGAGAAATAATTGTATGGAAAATTATCAAAGTGTGACTTCTTGTTAGAATAGGTGGCATATCTGGGACATGTTATCTCAGTTGAAGGCATTAGGGTGGATTCAAGTAAAATAGAAGCTATACTTGATTAGCAGATTCCACGAAATGTCAGTGAGGTTTGTAGTTTTTTAGGATTAGCAGATATTACAGAAGATTTATGAAGGAATTCTCTATGATTGCTATGCCGTTAACGATGCTATTGCGAAAGGATATTCCTTTTAATTGGATGGAGGAATGTCAAAGGAGTTTCAACCAATTGAAGGAATATTTAACTCAAGCTCTAGTTTTGACATTACCCACGCTAGGTAAAGAATTTATGATTTACAGTGATGCTTTGCTTAACGAATTGGGATGGGTGCTTATGCAAGATCAGAAAGTGATTGCTTATGCTTTGAGACAGTTGAAGTCACACAAGAAGAACTACCCTACCTATGATTTGGAGTTGGTAGCCATTATCTTTGCATTGAAGATCTAGCGACATTATTTATATGATGAGCTATGTTATATGTACACAGATCATAAAAGTTTGAAATATCTAGGCATACAGAAGGAATTGAACTTAAGATAGAGACACTGGATTGAGTTGATTAAAGATTATGACTGCATGATCGATTATCATCGGGGAAGGCTAACTCAGTAGCAGTTGCCTTAAGCAGAAAGATGTTTGTCGGATTGAAACAGTCACCTTTAATGCTGGTGTTGGAAATATGATATTTGAATGCTTCATTAATAGTGCAACCTGATTATATTTTGGCACAGTTGTAGTTGCAAGTAAAGCTGATATTGACAGATCTAATTCAGAGCAATGCAGTGAACGATGAGGAGTACCAAAAGCAACTATAGAAAGTACAGATAGGTAAAACTACACAGTTTATCATGGATGATGGTGGCAATCTAAGACTTGGAGCATGACTATATATTCTTCCAGATAAAGAATTGAAAAGGCTAATTTTAGAGGAAGCTCACAGTTCAACATATTCATATCACCCAGGGGGTATGAAGACGTATAAAGATCTGAAACAGTATTACTAGTGGGTTGGTATGAAGAATGATATATCGGATTATGTTACCAAATGCTTGATATGTCAGCAGGTAAAAATAAAACACCAAGTGTCAACTGGGTTACTTAGTTCGTTACCTACACCGGAATGGAAGTGGGATCGTGTCACAATGGACTTTGTCATAGGGTTACCGATGATGTAAGCTAAGCACGATGTGGTATGGCTAATATTTGATAGGTTGATAAAGATAGCTCACTTCTTATCTATACGTATGGACTATAGTTTGGAGAGATTGGCAAGATTATATATGTGTGAGATTGTTCGATTACATAGGATTCCGTCATCTATTGTATCAGATAGAGATCTATGATTTATGTCTCGATTTTGGGGTACTTTCTAGAGGGCTTTGGGTACTAGAGTTCATTTTAGTACTGCTTTTTATCCTCAAACTGATGGTCAGTCAGAGAGAGTGATACAAATCTTAAAGGATATGTTACATACATGTGCTCTTGAATGGGAAGGTAATTAGGATAGATATTTGCCATTGATTGAATTCGCTTACAATAATAGTTATCAGTCTAGTATACAGATGGCTCCTTATAAGGTATTGTATGGTAGAAGATGTAGGATGCCTTTGCATTGGGACGAGGTTGGAGAACAAAGAGTGATTGGTCCTGAACTGGTACAACAATCCGAAGAGCAAGTATAGTTGATTAAAACTAGGTTAAAAGTAGCATTTGACAGGTATAAGTCTTATGTGGATTTAAAGAGATAAGACATAGAATATAATGCCGGAGATAAAGTGTTTCTCAAAGTGTCTTCATGGAAAAAGATCATGAGATTCAATCAAATGGGTAAGTTGAGTCCTCGATTTATTAGCCCGTACAAGGTATTGGAGAGAGTAGGACCGTTGGCCTATAGATTAGCTTTACCTCTAAACTTGGATCAGATTCATTATATGTTTCACATTTCTATGTTAAGGAAGTATAGATTAGATCCATCTCATGTGCTTCCAATGGAGTCTATTGAGATCCAACCTAATTTGTCTTATAGTGAGGAGCCGATTTATGTATTGGCCAGAGAGACTAAATAGTTGAGGAATAAATAGATACTATTAGTGAAGGTATTGTGGAATCACCATACGGGACAGGATGCTATGTGGGAACAAGAATCTATTATGAAGGAGCAGTATCCTCACTTGTTTCTTAGTAAGTCAGGTTAGAATTTCGGGATGAAATTTCTTTTTAGGGGGAGAGAGTTATCACACCCATATTTGTAACATGCCTTGTATGTGTGCACTACATATTGATGTGTATATGCATGATGTATGAATGTGATGATGGAATGTTATGTGTGCTAAGTTATTGAATGGTAAGAATGATAGGTAGGAAGAGAAGAAGTATAGTGTCATGATGAAATTGGACAATGGATCTGTTAGGGTATAGATGTTGTAGGAGTGTATTATAATTGGCTTGAGGATTAGGTGCCTTGGGAGTAAGTTTAGAATGGCTTATAGTGAAGGATTGATTGTGGTACGTGCATACAGGTTTCCATACGGGCGTACTAGGGATGAGGGGAGAGCGGCACTGAGTTCCTGGAGACTGTACGGGTCTACCATTGGGTCGTATGATCGTACTATTGCTCATA
The DNA here is from genome assembly GCA_948192965.1 of Dalechampia spathulata. Lineage (NCBI taxonomy): Eukaryota > Viridiplantae > Streptophyta > Magnoliopsida > Malpighiales > Euphorbiaceae > Dalechampia > Dalechampia spathulata. The sequence continues at coordinate 2,026 of CANYBF011311103.1, read as the reverse complement.
GGAAAACCAGTGCATTAGTAGCGCATTAGTCATTTTACATTGGTGTAGGCTTACTAACGTATGGTACGGTCATACCGAATGAGGCCTTTGAGTCGAAACGGGCGTATAGGAATTTATACGGTCGTATACAACTTAATTTTGACTTTTCAATGGATAAACATTAGCTTTTTCCTACTTATCCTTATCTTTATCTTTCCTAAACTCTTAGAAAAATAGAAGGTAGAGTGGTTTAGTGCTAGAGAAGTGTGAGAGCTTGAAGAGGAAGGATAGCTACCAACTATGGGTATACACTAGGTGTCATATTGTCACCGGTTTGTGCTAGTTAAATGTTTTACTACTTGTTTCACTTTGGGACCTAAGTAAGGTCTGGAAGTGATGTATTATGTTCATGATTACATGTTTTCCAATGTTTTCTCATGATGAGTTTGGCATATATCTTTGAAAGCATGATTTATGTATCCCATATGCATAAAGATATTCATGGCATGCATGGAGATGTATGGGGGAAAAAGAAGGGAAAAGAGAGAGATGATCACAAAGCTATATACTCTAGATATACTGGGTCATACAGATGATGGATTCCCTCAAGGAATCATACAGTTTAATGCTCTTCTACGGGAGATGAGTCTTAAGGCCTACAGAAAAGAAATGGGTTCATAGAACCACATAGTTAAATGCCCTCCTTTGAGAGATGAGTACCGGTACCTACAGGGACCCAATATGTGACAGAATTATGCACAATTATCCAGGAAAACAAGCAAGGATGTAAAGAAAAGAAGACGAGGGAGATTACATAGCATGATTATATTCTAATCATGTACATTGAGAAAGGCAATGTGTTCACTTATGCTTACTATGATGATGACTGGAATGATATGATGATTGATGTTAAATGTGATTGAAATGATTATGAATTAGGATGATGTTTTATCTCTATTCATGCTTGAGTATGACTATGATTTGTATGTATGTATATGTTGTCTAGCACCACTGAGTTTTATACTCAGCGTTTATCATTTGATGAACAAAGGTACTGAGTCTTTAAGTGAGCGTTTTGAGAAGTGATCGACAGATTCAGTAGAGAGTCAAATTTTATAAGGATCTCATTCTCGAAGCGGTACTTGACGTCGGAAGCATGGTCCTACCATTTTGTTAATGCAGTTCTTTATTAGTCATAGAGGCAGTGGTTGTTATTGTATTATTGGTGGTGATACTTTCAGAAGGGGATATATGTACTTGTATTGAACTCTAATGTATTAATATGAGCATTGATATGTATGTATTGTAAGAGTAGCGCGCCTCGGACACGAGAGCGCTGCACGCTGTTCGGTGTGAGATGCCGTGGTGCTTGCTCTCAATGGCGTACTTCCATAGTTGATTGTTCCTTTAACCTAGAAAAATCGCGTCGAGGTTATTAAGTGGAGTTGCCACCCAGTTTGTTTTTCCAATTCAATTGAATGACTAGAAAAACTGGGAAATAAAACCCTGGCCTCCCCGTGTTGGGAAGCGGCCTGAATTTCTTTAGAGTTTGGGTTCGGGATTTCAAATTTATTAGTGTTCCGTTTTATTATGTTCACTTGTTTAATTTCAATGAGAGTTCCTAGACACGCGATTAAGTTTAAGTTTGTTAGCATACTCTTTCATGGCATAGGGCATACAAGGAAAGCAAACCACATATAATAAAGCGTAAAGAAAGCATAAAGAAAGCATAAATACAGAAAAGTAAATGCAGAAATAAAATGTGGGTATTTAAATACAACCCACCCAAAATAGAAAAAAGCAAATAAAATGAAAATGAAAGTAATTTGGGTATTTAATACAACCCAACCAAAATAATAATTAAAACGATAAAAACCCTAATGTGGGCCCAAGGTCCAATTCCTTCCTCCAAGTCCCGAGGGTTTGCCTTTTGGATTTGGGCCTCGAGCCCAACCCGTCTACTTCATCCAAGTTTTAACCTAATTCTGCAAAATAGGAAACAAACGCATAAAAGGGAACAAATACAAATAATAAATGGCACTAATCA
>CANYBF011310705.1:0-16398 GCA_948192965.1 Dalechampia spathulata | reverse complement strand
TGGTGAATCCTCTATTGATATTCAAATACCTTCAATCACTTTATACCATACCCAACCTCCAAACTATGAACGCTTCCTAAGGAGGAATAAAGCATAGGAGTCAAAGTATAGCAATCCATAGTTAAGATAACCTTGATATCTCAAGTCTAAGGATACTTTCACTACTGATATGAGTGAGATATAATTTCACAGACATAGATCAATTATCCATATGAAATCTCACTGGAAAGGTCTCCAATGAATTAGTACTATACTACTCATCCACATATTCACTTTAGACATTTCATGTCATGATGAATGAGAATCACCCTAAATAGGAAGTGTAACATGTGCTAATCTTCCCATACTAATAATGTCCATTCTTATTAATACTATGATCAGGGATATTTAGATATTGAACATTTTCATACAATAAGAATCTCATTCCATAACTCTTTATGGATTCCTTTGCACTGTTCCAATATCATGGACTTCAATATATAGTTTAATACTCCAAGTAAAACAAGTTCAGGTGCAACATTGTACTATATAATGAATAATGCCTTTATTAATGAAACGTATAGTTCAAATACACATGATGCTCTAGAGCATACACTAATAATGGTATGCTGACATCATGAATTTTTGAAGACGGGTACTTATCTAGAAGAAGCCAACAGGACTGATAAACTAGCTCTACATAGACTAGCAGCTAACTTCACCTGGCATCAAGGTGTTCTCTATAAAAGAACAGTGGATGGTCTACAACTTCAATGCATATCGGGGGATGAGATTGAATCAGTCATACAAACAGTCCATGCAGGCACATGCGGATCCCACATGAATATATTTGCACTTTATAGGAAGATCCTATACCAAGGATACTTCTGGCTTACCATGGAAACAAACTGTATATAGTTTGTATAGAGATGCCATGAATGCCAAATTCATGGAGATCTGAGTCACATACCACTGGTCGAATTGCAGAATCTGACAACGCATTGGCCATTCTCAGCTTAGGGAATTGACATCATGGGTGAGATTCATCCTAACGCTTCCAACGGACATCGGTACATACTGGTAGTCATAGACTACTTCTCTAGATGGGTGGAGGCAGAATCCTACAGTAAACTAGGGGTAAAGCAAGTCACCAAATTTATAAAGAAGAATCTCATATGCCGATATGGGGTACCATACCACTTGGTATCAGATAATGGAGTGTAGTTCCAAGGCCAAGTTGCTCACTTGCTAGAAAAGTATAGGATCGAGCATCATCAATCTTCTCCTTACTGCCCTCAAGCTAATGAGGCAGTCACAGTGGCTAACAAAATAATCAAGTGCATCTTAGCCAAGACTGTACAAACTTACAAAGATTGCACGAGCAGCTGCCATTTGCTCTATGGGGTTACAGAACCACTGTAAGGAGTCCTACGGGTGCCACTCCCTACTCTCTTGTGTATGGGACAGAAGCTATATTACCAATCAAAGTGGAGCTGAAATCACTTCCTGTCATTCTAAAAGCTCAGTTGCCAGAAGCTGAGTGGAAAAGGGTTAGGTACGAATAGCTGGCCACTATTGATAAGAAGCGGCTGAAAGCTCTCTATCATCTATAGTTATATAAGAAGCCCAAGGCAAATGCATTCAACAGGAATGTTAAACTCGTAGCCATACAAGAAGGTGATCTAGTCTTGAAGCAAGTCAGACTGGCTATCTATGACCTTCGTGGAAAATTCAGGCCTAACTGGGAAGGTCCATTCTTAGTTAAAAAGATCCGCTCCAAAGGTGCTGTTCGCATCTCAGATTTGGAAGGCAATGAATTCTCAGAACCTGTCAACCTTGACCGGCTAAAGAAGTATTTTATCTAGAGCAAAGGGTAAAAGAAAAGCAAAATAAAGATGAAAGGCCTAGTGAACCTAAAACCTTCATAGGCAGTTCACGCAAAAATTAAGGCGAAGAAAAAAAATATTTGCTCGATGAGTTGAAAATCGACTCGGACAACTCATGCAAAATTTAGAGCTCTTGAAAGCAAAAGGAGAGCGTTAAAATAGTTGTTCAGAAAATCTCGCACGAGACTGGTTGATAACAGAGGTTAGGTCTGATGCACATCCAAAACTTCTATGCTGGTTTTAACATTTTACATGCAAAATGTTTTAATCTCATTAATGTAAATGGGACACATGTTCGTAAACTTAGCCTTAAGTAATACTGGTTACAAACACAAAGCATTATCATCCTTTATTACATATGGTTTCCTAATAGTGTCTCATAGTATAGGACTCAGGCATGGCACAACACCCACAACTTGTACTCATCATCTCTGGCAGGTCCAGCTCCAGGAATCTCCACTAGCGCTATCCGGCGACGAGGCCAAGGGCTCTCCATATGCTCCATAAATTGAGGCACCAGCCTTCCTCCTTCAAACTTTATCAGTCGGGGTATAGTCTGCAACTAACCATATTATCGATAGATCCTAGTAGGACTATAGTGCATGTAACGCCTGAATCTCGGCAGTGAGATACAATCTATGTAGGTCATCATAGTCACATGCTGCATACACCACCAGGGATAGCTCCACCTGATCTCGCTCTCAGGTCAGGTCCCCATCCACTCCAACCAGCCTTGGAATGCCATTGTCTTTACCTCGCTGAAGGCATAACCCCTCCGCATGTGGCTATGAGGGAGGTATCTCTGTGGGTCCCCTGCTAATGGTGCCAAGATCCTAAGCTTCTCTTGAAGCCAAATCTGTTACAAAACAAAATAAAAAAATAAAAGCTCGCTGAGTGGAAAACCTTGCAAAAGGCTGCTCAGGCAAAAGTTAGAGTGACCCATTGAGCTGAAAACCCAAGGGGGCAGTTCAGGCAAAAGTTATGGTCTAAAGCAAAATCAATAGCCCGATGAGTCGAAAACCTTACAGAAGGTGACTCATGCAAAAATTAGAGCAAAAATATAGCTTTTCTAACCTGAAAACCTGCAAAGGTGGCTTAGAATCATTACCTGTAATAGAAACAAAATACCACTAAAACGCTTAGACTATCCTTGTTTCACTTTGTCCAGACCAATGATCGTCTCCACTATGATTATAGGGAAAGGGGTCCAACCCTACATCATTTGGTCTACGACAGGCCCGATCAGCAAGTCTCCACGACCAGATGGATCTATGAATAGGAATTGCACTAGTAATCCAAATCCAGCTACTTTTAGCAATGAAGGGGTATCTACCAAATTTTGGCCACATAGTCAAAAAAGAGCAACAAAATCCACAGAATCCTCTATCGCTAAGAGAGACCTCACAGTGGTCAGGTTGATGTCAAAGGCCCTCATCAGATACAATTTTACTTCCCCTTCTAATGCACATATCACCGACATCTTGTAAGTGACTCCAAGGATAGTAGCAAACTTCTCTTACATTGGACACAGCTTAACATGTCTGAACCGGAACACATGGACCACCGGATCCCAGAATTGAATAGCAGCATGTAAGAAAGCATTTTTGATCGTGACTTGCTAAAAGGTTCTCAGGTATTAGAGTCTGATCTTGCCTAATTGACTCCACTCATCATTACCCCAGTGGCAGTAAAAAGCGCGGAAAGCAGACAATGATTACTGAGTCATTGTATATTTATTTTCTACATAAAAAAGCAAGTGAATTATGTTTTGTCAGTAAAACGTAAGGTGTGGGATATATATAGTAGAAAAAGGGCATTGGATTCCATTAATAAATCCAAAAGATACACAGTACAAGCATTTGTTTATTTTCACAGTTGGTACACAACAACCCTAGTGTACTAGGCACGCGTTACCAGACTGTAACATACTATCTTATTCTAATACAGGAACTACAGAGTTTCGATATCATGCACATGATAATTTGATGTCATGTCTCCTCTATGCATCATCTTCGCTAGAATGATTCTCATCAGGACTGGGCTATCTGGAATCTCCATGTTGTAGCGCTCCAGATGTGGCATGAGTCGCGTAATCTCCCAGCCCATCTCCTCTGTCATCTGAACTTAGTGATCATGCTCCTCTCGCTCCACTTACCTGTTAGACTGCAAACATAAACATAGAGGCAGATAAGTCATGCATCCATGCATTCCCATGCATAACACAATTACTCACATGAGTGGTGTTGGGAGGATCAAACTTTATCTCACTCCTTACTGGCACTGGGAAGGAGGTCTCGTAAGGACGACCACTCTCATCGTAAGTGAAGATTAGCAAATTCTACGGCCACATCAGATGGCCTTCCACAAAGTCTGATGGATGCTTGTACCCTAGGGGCACCTTAAGAGTGCCTGACATTGGCCTCAGTGGGACCATATCAAGTCTAGAATCATAAGATCTCTTCAAGGCACCGCTACCTCAAGAACTTCCAATAATTGATGAACCATGGCCCTTGCCTCGGCCTCCGTAAAGATCATGTCTAACACTAGACCCACTAACTCTGTCATGTAGGCCTCTATATATAAAAAGCTCCACGGGCCCTATCATCCTCATTTGGATAAAAGTCAAATAGTCCACTAGTGCATCAGATAAACGTTCCCACCTGGGAATGCTAGTCAAAGCTGCAATTACCTTTGGGTCCGTGTCAGTGCATGAAGCCCAGAACATCACACATGGTGGTGCAGCAAGCTCCACACGACTCGCTGGCCCTAGCTGCCAATCTATCACGTGCTCTCTTAAATAGAAGAGTCTACCCTCCAGACTCTCCAATAGCATATGTCGCTCATCCTTACGCATTGAACTAGTCAAGTATTCTAGCCTCGAATGCATATTGTTCTAAGGATAAGGACGCACCTATTCAAAAAACAACAAGAAAATGAAAGCTTGCTTAGGTATTTCTTAAACTAGTTCAATACAGTTTAATACCAATTAAATTGTTTCTTCTTACCTGATCCTAGGTCAAGTTGTTGAGATACTCTCTCAATTCATCCATTGTATAATCAAGCCTTTACCTTGGTATGCTCCAAGCTTATATGTGTAGGAAACCAAATGGTACTCCATGCGGGATCTTGGACTCTGGCAGTAGTCTAAACTCATACGCCATGATCTACAAGGTCAACATACACAGTCAACAAGACTTAGATAGATGTTACAGTAATAGAATCAATAGAGTTCTGTTTACCTTTATGACTTGCTAGTAACCAATGAAGCAATCTCTACACTACCTCTGCAAAGATCCAATCCCTGCATCAGGTGGGCTAGACCAGCACTGCCTCAGTCATATCACATAATAACATCCAGATCACGAAGGGCTCATAATACTGATATATGAACGCTATTTTGGGCATCATTGAACAGAGTACTCCCCAGCACATATAGCAGAAAACTACGAGTATACTGATCTACAGAGATCGTCCATCCAAGTGCCTCAGCCAACATTGCTTCCCAGAGACAGTCATAGGAAATGCTATGACCTCCTCTTACATTGGGTGACACGCCCAAGAGGTCAAATATGGCACCGTGTAACTAGCGTGGTGATATCAATCTAGCATCAAACTGGACGAGTAGTCCTACACACTCAAACCCGGTGATGCTAGTAAATATCCTCGGGGTAATCGTAATCTCGCCTACTGGCAAGTGGAAGGTGTCGGTGGAATCCATCCATCGCTCAATCATAGCAGTGATGATAAGTTTATTACAGCTCTTCTCTACACTGGTGAAGCAGTAAATATACGGACCGAAGCAGCTACGGTCCACTCTCATGTGAATCTCCCGAGGTAGTTTGGAATACCACTCCCAAGACTCCTCGGATGCTACCACTGTCAATAACTGTTCACTCCTTCTGCAAATCATAAAATTCAGGTCAGCTTTCAGACTGAATTATAGAATGTATATAGTACTTTCAAAGGCTCAGAGCTCCTCTCCCATAACCCTAAATGCACCTATTCATGCATATGAATCACTAAAATGCCCAATTCCTTGAAAAATGGTCGAGAAATGTGCATTCCAGCCCATTTTTCACTACTATGTGCACCATACATAGCACTATGTGTGCCACACATAGGCTATGAGTTCCACGCATAGTGCTATGTATGCAACACATAGTGCTATGTGTGCCACACATAGGCTATGTGCGCCACACATAGCAAAACCCACACCAAAAATCATAATTTTCATCGAATCCTCCAAAAAAACATGCGCATACCTAAGCCTAGCTCTAGCCTAGCACCTAATTCTAGTCAAACAACATCCAAAATGCAAAGAAAATAGCCTAAACTTACTTTTTGGAAAAACAAAAAAAAACCCAAAAAACCGAGCCAAGTTACAGAAAACTCACCTTTTCGAGAGGAGCTTGGGACCGATGGGAACCTATGGCAAAAGTCTTTATGATTTGATCACCAAAATGAGCCCCAAAATAGCTATGATGGTTTATATGCTCGGTTAGAACATAGCTCAGGATGGATTCCGGGTCCCAGGGGGTTGGTTGCATCCTAATTACGGCCATTTCTACAAAAACAGAAAATTTTCAGTTTCGGGTTGAGAGAAAATCAAGTTTTGGGGGGAAAACAAACTGATTTTTGGATTGGAAGCCAAGAAATATAAAATTTCCTAGCTATGTGTGCCATACATAGGGGAACACACTCCGTATTAACAAATTTTACTAACATGCACCACCTTGTCAGAGTGCCTGCTAATGTGCACCACCCTCCCACTAAGATGCACATAAAAAGTTAGGCCTTTGGTAAAAATTCCAGAATTTTTGGAGTTTGTTTGCTCCACCAAGCCTAATTTTCACTACCCACAACGTATGAAAAATCCAGAAAATTAGTCAGAATGTAGCATATTGATACTCAAAAATTTAGGTATTTTTCCTACACCATTTCAATACCAATTTCACTGATAAATTGCTTTTCCATGCCTGTCATAGATAGGAAATTAATCTAGTAAACAATTAAAAGCAGTCAAGCCTTTGACTTCTGGTCAAGATGTAGACCAGACAGTGTGGCATTCCGACAGAGGGTCCCAAATGCTAACTTTGGAGACAGATAACACTTATTTGATAGCACCAGAACAGATCTGATGGTTGATCACCCTGACCCAGCAGACGGTCACCTTTGGTTCCACAGCTGAACCATTTGATCTAGTGGACATCATAAAGTCAAGCCTTTGACCGTAAAACCTTAACGCATAGGCATTTGAACGCTGATTTCTGATGATTTACTCGCAAGGAAGCCATCAGTCTCACAGTGACCACCGGTCAGCCCTGAGCAGAATAGCCTGAACGTCGGGCCCCCAATGACAGAATTGGGAATTTACTGGTCAAAACCATTGACCTGAAATGTCAGAGACCCAACAGAGGATCCCAGATGCCAATTTGGAGATATCTGATATTTTTATGATGGCGTGAGAATTGACCAGCAGACGGTCCCCAGGTCCCGCAGTTGACTACATGATCCAACAGTGATCGTTGAACCAAGCCTTTGGTTCCTAAATCCTAACACATAGGCATCTGAACTCTGACTTCAGATGAATTACTCGCAATAAAGCCATCAGTCCCGCCAGGGACCATTGATCAACCATGATCACTTAGCCCGAGCATCGGGCTCCCAGTGGCAGGATTGGATCATAAGCCTCAGCATGAGCCACATATCAACCTTGATCTTCTAGCCCGAGCATCAGGCTCCCAATGGTAGGATTGGGTTTCAAGCCTCAATGCGAGCACCCTGCGAGTCTCAACATGAGCATCAAGCCTCGACACAAGCATCAGTCAGGTACCTTTCTTATTTCCCGTGAAAAGTCATGTTGTGATCAGATCTCATTTTGATGACTTATGCTTGTATCACCTCAAAATGGTCCTGATCAGGGGGCAAACTGTTGACCTTGACTTTTCACACTCATGCAATATCGGGTTTTTGTTGATTCAGCTTGGTATTAGTCACCGATATCGACACCGATTATGCACGCATGCCTCCGTGGCTTCCCCCAGTGCATTCCGGTGCACATGGCACATCTTCGTTGGTGGGACCCACCATGACGTCTGGCAGGACCCACCACCCTCATTAGCCTATTCTGGCTGTACTGTGCATACAGGACACACTTTATTCCCGCTTATGCGAGGTAGGGCTTACAGAATGTAAAATATGGCATTTTGGGTTTTTAGCACTATTCACTTGAAATAATGTATAGGTGGGGCCCACAACCTCTATCGAATTATTCTGTACATTCTGTACACATAAAATGCCTTATACTCACTACACAACACTTGGCATGCCAAATTTCACATTCCAGAACCACCGCGCTGTAGGACTCACCAGGCACTGGTGGGGTCCGCTACCCCTATTAGCCTATTATGTGTATTCTGTACTTAGAGAATACATTTCACATTTGCCTTACGCAAGGCATATCCTATGGCACTCCGAATGCCATATTCGGACCCGCCACACTATAGGGCCCACCAGTCATTAGTGGGGCTTGCTACTAATTGTAATCCATTATAAGTGTTCTGTATGCATAGAACATATTCCAGTTGTTGCCTTACGCAAGGTAGAGCGCTCGGCATACCACTTGCTACCTTTTGGGCCCATTGTGCTATGGGACCCACCGAGGTACTGGTGGGGTGCACCACCCGACTTAGCCTATTTTGAGTGTTCTGTGTACACAAAACATATTTTCTTTGGTGCCTATGTAAGGCACAGCTTTTTGATACACTGAATGCCATTTTGGGCCAGAATAGTGTCACACGCCCATTAGTGGAAACTCGTCGTTCGGGCCCAAATTTGGCAAAACTCGAAGCTGTAAAGTGACTCAAAACGTCATTTGCATCTTCTTCGATATATGGCATGCATCCCGTTTCACTCATTCAGGGTGGAGCGCATAACTATATGTGGTGCGCATAGCCCTATGCGCACCGCATGTTGCATAAAAAAAGACATTTGGTCAGGAGCCTTCTTGGGACCAAATCCGGAAAAACTTTATACTGTAAAGTATCTTCATATGTCAAATGATGCTTGTTTGACATATGGCATGCATCCCGTTTTACTCATACGGGGTGGAGCGCATAGCTATATGCGGTGCGCATAGCCCTATGCGCACCACATGTTGCATAGAAAAGACGTTTAATCAGGAACCTTCTCAGAACCAAACGGGATGTGAGCCATAATGCACAATGCCTTTGCATGCGAAATGACACTTATAAGGCATAGGGCACATGTCTCGATATGGCCATAGTGGGCCCCATGTGACGGGTTTAAAACTATAAGTTGTACATATAGCATTATATGCGTAGCATATGGGCTATGTGCTGTACACATAGCCTTTGATTTTTCAAACCTGGGGCCAAAAATTACAAATTACCATGCTCAATTTTTGCTCTATAAATATAGAGCTTGGGGTCTATCATAAGGATCCCGAATTTGCCTCTAAGGCAACCTAAAACTGTGCTAAAATTTCTCCAAAATTAATTAAACACTTGGTTAATTAAATTGCTTAGGTTTAGAGACTAAATGACTCTTGTTAGGCTCCTTAAGCACGGTTAGAAGCAAGATCAAGGAAGAGAAGCCTCTGCTATGTATCAATACACCTATAGCTTTCTGCTGTATATACTGGGATGGACTCTATTCAATGACAGTAAAAATAGTATCCACATGTCCATATTATGGGCCCTCCGTGACTTGGAGGCTATTGGGCAATTAGACTGACGCAATGCTAGTCTAGCCCATTTGATGTAGGAGTTAGAACTTTATAGTAAACAGTGCAGAGACCGCTTTATTTATTGTTGGTAGGTCATAGAGGTAAGCAGAATTCTACTAATTCTGATACTATAATATTTGCTTGAGTCTTGCGAACTGTGCATGTTAACCTTGCAAATCATGGCGTATGAGTTTGGACTACTGCCAGAACCTAAGATCCCATATGGAATACCACTTGGTTTCTCGCTTATGCAGGCATAGAGTGTACAGCGTCGGAGACCTGGTTATATAATGGATGAGTTAAGAAAGTACCTCAATGACTTGACCTAGGACTAGGTAAGAAGAAACAATTTAATTAGCATTAAACTATATTTAATTGGTTTGAGAAATATCTGAGCAGGCATTTAATCTGTTATCATTATCAGAATAGGTGCGTCCTTATCCATGGAGCAATAATTATCCAAGGCCAGATTACTTGACTGACTCAGCATGTAAGGATGAGCATCATATGCTATTGGAGAGTCTCGAGGGTAGACTCTTCTATTTGGGAGAGCATGTGATTGATTGGAAACTAGGACCAGAGAGCCATATGGAGCCCGCTGCACCACCACACATGATGTTCTAGGCATCTTGCATTGATACAGACCCAGAGGTGATTACTAGGCTGATAGATTATCCCACCTTCATACAGATGAGGTTACTTCGGCCTGTGGAGCTTTCCATATGTAGAGGCCAGCATGATAGAGCTAGTGGATCTAGAGTCAAACTTGATATTTTTTGAGGTAGAGGTGGACGTCATGGTTCACCGATTGTTGGTAGTTCTCAAGGTAGCGGTGCCTCGAAAAGATCTCATGAAGCTCAAATTGATGCAACCCCATCGAGATCGATGTCTGAAACCCTAGAGGTGCCCCCTGGATATGAGCACCCAATAGACTTTATGGAAGGTCAGTTGATATGGCTGGAGAACCCCTTGATCTATATGTGTGATGAGACTGGTCGTCTATACGAGACATTCTTTCTAGTGCCAGCAAAGGATGAAATAGAGTTTTATCCACCAAACACCACCCATGTGAGTACATGTGTTTTTGTACTCTTCTGGCTTTAGTGGCCTTACATGTGTTTGACTTGTCCAGGTACCTTAGGATGCCATGGCTGATGCCTCAAGACTTCTGACGGGGTTGCATCGCTACCATACCTCTGAGATGCTGAGCGTTCAGGTAAGTACCTGTTAAGAATGCATATGTAATGGAAATGCATAAATGCATGACTTATATACCTACATGCTTATGTTTGCAGATGAGCAGGCATTTGGAGTGAGAGGAGCAAGATTGTTATGCTCAAATGATGGAGCAGATAGTCAGAGAGATAGCTTGACTGATAACGCGCCTGGAGCGCTACAACATTGAGGTCCTGGATAGTCATAGTTCAGATGAGGACCAATCAGGTGATGATGGTACTTAGATCTAGAACATTAAGGCTATGGAGAAGCCCTTAATGTTACTGGAAAAATCAGATCAGAAGCAAAAACGATCAAAAAATGGCATTTTCTATAAAATCTAGGGTCTATGTGCACATCACATAGACCTATGTATGCCACACATAGGTTGTGTGTAGCGCACATAGATGAAGGTGTGGTGCACATTGATTGCTCCTGAAATGGTGTGAAATGACAGTAGTTTTAATCACTACTTCACTTCAAGCATACAAATTATTGTAGTAAGATATCAATCCCTCAAGGATTTATTGTCCATCCATCTCTACTCGAATTTCCTATTTGTTTAAGCAAAAATAATGGTTTGGTGTCTGGAAGTAACTAATTGCAATTGTAAGTAAATAAAGAAGTAAGATGAACTTAGAGATAAGAAGGTGAAACAATGGTAAGAAATATAGGATTTGAGATCATCATCACCAAATTAGGATAACTGTCATGTGCTTATTACTACCCAAGAGATCCTCCAGCATCGATAACCCTCTCTCGAGTTGAAACCAACTAAACTTCTTACTAATCTTGGATTCACTTAGTCACTATCATGGTCCTCTAATTAAGGAAGCTAATAATCATTCATACAGGAATTAGGAACATGTAGATCTCTCATACATGTTTACCTAACCAGAATGAATAAGCATTCCATAATCCAACTCTCATTACGATCATAAAGCATAAGAAATTATTGAGAAAAATAACCTTTAGAATTGAACATCTCTCAATGAACAAGCATTATACAATCCAACTCTCATTGAAATTGTAAAGCAGAGATTTTGTTTCTAAAACCAATCTTTAAATTTAAACATTCATAGTAATATTCAAATAAGCATAATCAATCATCCCAACAAGGGATTTTAGAAATCAAACCCTACAAGAGTGCTTAGCTACTCATGGCTAAGAAAAAATACAAGAAGAAATGAAGGATACGGAGAAAAACTATACCCAGTTGGCTATTGGAACCCTAATTTCTACTCTTTTCCCCCCTCTGCTGGTTAATGGTCTTCTCCTTAAATTCTTGAGTGGAGGTCACCCTTGCCCCATCTTGGATTTGTCCATTTCTTTGCCTATCACTCCTTTATGATATGGACTCCATTGCCCATTAATGCCCTTTAAGATTTTTGTTTTCTTTCTTTATATGGAATCCATTTTCTCCAGCTTATCTTCTGTCAAGTCATCTTCCACTTAACCCAATAATTTCAAGTCCACGATCGTGGAGTTGGAGTCCACAATCGTCGACTTTTCCAGTAGCATTCTTCTTCTTTATGGCTTGACTCCATGATCATGGAGCTAGAGTCCATGATCATGGATTTTTCTAGTAGGTCTCGGGTGCTTTCTTCACGGCCTCCATGATTGTGGAAAATTCCAATAGCTTCTTTCTTTGTCTTTGCCATCCTGCCGCAATCATGGAGTGAGTTCCACAATCAAGGAGTTGTTCCTCCATGCACCAAAACTTCTTGTTTCTTCTTATTTGTCTTCCTAAAGCTACACACTTAACATATACATCAAATTCCACTGAAAACATAATAATTAAAGCAAAATGTAATGACATTGGTGCACAAACACAACCTAAAAAATCTAAAACACAATGCATTATGGCACACATCACACATAGCTTGTAAAACAAGAGCAGAATGATGTTTTTGAGCAAAAACACGAGATCCGGGTCAGATCTGAGCAGTTCTAAAGTAGAAAATGTATTTTTGACCCGTAGATGAGCATTTAACTTGAAAATTAATTTTTAAGGCTAAAAATTGTTTAGATTTGAAGGATATATGATAGATTTAGAACACCATAGGCATGGAAAAGCTACTGATGAAGCAAGATTCATTAGATCGGGGAAGAAATTAAGTTAAAACTGAAGAAAATATGCATTTTGTGGAAATTTTTGGGGCTCTATGCACCACATATAGCCCTATGTGCTCCATAAATAGGCTGTGTGTGGCACATATAGGTGCATATGCGCAACATATACCCCAGAAAATAGTGGCAAAATGAAGTATTTTTGCAAAAATGCAAGATCTAGCTTAGATCTAAGCAGATCAAAGCTAGATTTGCATAGTTTTGATTATAAAATAGCATTGATAATAAAAAACAAACATGATTGAAGCCAATAAACACAAAATCAAGCCAAAAATTGAAGGATTTAGGCAAAAATCGTGAGTAAATGGAAGAAAAGTGAAGATTTACCTTATGATAATAGGTTTTTCTTCAAGGTCTTGAATCCAAACATGAGTAGGGACCTAACTAATTCTTGTTGATCTCTAAAATCCTAACAATTTAATTCATTAAGTGCTTAATTAATTTTAAGAGTGAATTTTGGTAGAGTTTGGGCATTTTTAGCCAATTTTCGGACCAATTTTCATGAACCCTAGCTCTATATTTATAGGCGGAAGTGTGGAGGTCTGAAAAATGTAACAATTGGAAATTTTTAGGCTATGTGTGCCACACATAGTACTATATGCACCACACATAGCCTATGTACGTAACATGTAGTGCTACATGCGCAGCACATAGCCTTTTGACCCGTCGCGTAGGGCCCACTGGGGCCATATTAGGATGTGCACCCTAGGCCCAAGAAGCATGATTTTATGTTCTAATACATTGTGTAATATGGCTCACATTAGATTTGGTCCCGAGAAGGCTCCCGACCAAACATATTTTTTGGCTATATGCTATACGAATAACATTTTGCCCCTATGTGCGCTACTTTACATAGGCAATACAAGATGTGCACCGTATGTTAAACAAGCATCATTCGACATAATAAGACGTTGTACTATGAAAAACACCCTGGATTTGATCCAGAAAGTGGGCCCCATCAAACATCTTTTCTGGCTAAATAGTATGTGTATAGTGCTATGCACACCATGTGTTCTCTTCATGTATTTCACCTTGAATGGGTGAAGTGTAGCATGCTCCACATGTCAAATAAGTTTTATTTGACATTCTAAGATGTTGCGCTATGCTCAGCACGTTAGATTTGGCCCTAAAAGTAGGCCCTATCAAGCATCTTATTTTGCTACATGATGTGCGCATAGTGCTATGCGCTACACATATAACATTTTGATGCTATGTGCTCCGCCTTGCACAGGTAAAATGGGATACGCTCCGTATGTCAAACAAGCATTATTTAACATATTAAGACATTAAGCTATGAAAAGCACCCCGAATTTGGCCTGGAAAGTGGGCCCCACCAAACTTCTTTTTTTGATAAAAAGTGCCATGTGTTAAGCACATTCTATTTATGCGTTCTGCCTTATATGGTCAAAATGCAATGTATTCTGCATGTCCAGAACACTTAGAAGAAGTTAAAGTGCATGTACGTAAATCAGGGTTGGCTTCAGGGACTGATTCCGAGCTGAATCAACAAAAACCCAAGATTACGCGTATAGGTGAAAAGTTAGGGTCAACAATATGTATTCAATTTATTTTAATGGAAACCAAGTTAATTTAATGAAGAATAAGTTGTTAAAATTGTAAATCCAAATTCCAACATTAACCTCTTCAAAATTAAAAATGCCTCAAGCTATAATAAGTGAAAAAATGAAATCTTATGTGTTCTATGCATAAATTACAAACAAAATCTCTTTAATACCATTGTTGGTTTATGAAAAAATGTTTAGGAGTGGAAGATGTAGTTTAAAATTTTTAAACATGTGATTCCATTGGATCTAGCAATTCTATACATAGAAAACATCAAACATATAAAAGATTATGAAGAAGAGATTGAAAACTTACTTATAAGCCGATGTTCTTCTTTGTTTGTCCTTTTGAAAAGTTGTAGTAAACTTTTCAATCCCCAAGATAGAGGATCTCTAAACTATCCATATAAGTAAAGAGAACGATTAGTAATCCAATTACTAGATTTGTTTAGAGACTAGTAAAACAAAATATAAAAGATCATTGTTAGAGAATAATAATTGAATTCAGTTTTCTTCTTGATGTTCAATCAAAACTGAACTGTTTTTCTTGCTCTTGTGCTTCAAAATTCTTAGAAACCATAAGGAGAAGAGAGGCAGCCAAAATATGCTTCTATAACCCTTTTTGTTTTCACCAAAACATAATGATATAACCCTAATTAGGTTTAAGTTATAACAAGTAAAGTCATGTGCATGTCACATGCTTGGAAATCATGTGGACTTTCATTTAATTCATCATACATGAATAAGTTATGTGACAATCACATTTTGACCATTAAGTCAATTAATTCCATTAAAAGCCTGTATATACAATGCATGTAGAACATGTCATCTTAAATCATTTCTATCTTGAGTTCTACTCATCATATTTTATTGATCTTGGTATTAAATCAAAGCTCTTTTCATGCTATTTCTAGTGAACATGAAAAATCAAGGTTATCTTATAAACACAAAACATTATTTCATCAACATCCATTTATGATTATCATTCTCTTACTTTTAATGTGCGACCGTTTGGGTTCTTGACATGTTGGCAACATATGAACATATTATTAAATGTTATTTATAATATCATATGTAAATCATGAGTGGTGTCTAGTCACATATCATGACTACCAAAATGTCAAGAGGTCATTAGTTTGACTACAACCCTTCCATGTTAGATTCCATACAATAAACTCCTTTAACCATCCACTATCTCATTCAGGTTTGAGTATGGATTTATGTCAACTCAATGCATAATCAAGTATGTTAGACCATGCCCTAAATTTGATGTTTCATGTACCATAATCTTTATTCCTAAAATACCCTTATAAAATCATTCATCAATAGGCATCTGTCGCACCCTAATTTTGGACTGGCTTGACTCAGATCGAATCCGGGATGATTCGGGGCCATTTCGGGTTGGTCTTGGGCCATTCCGGGTGGATTCGGGTCATTCCGGACCGTTCTGGGCCAATTCTGGCCCATTTTGGGACGTCATACGCCGCATATGTTCTGGACCCATCGCATATGTACAAACATACGTGATCGCGTATGTTTGTGACATGCTGCATGTTGGTTTGTGTAGTCAATTAAGCAGCGGAAGAAATTTAAAATTTTATTTTAAAATAACAAACCAAAAGATGATCTTTGCATCAAAACACAGAGAAAAATGTTAAGAGATTTTAAGCAACAGATTGATAGTAACTCTTACATTCAATGCAGATGTCCTTCGTTCTTGATCTCTATTGCGTTTATAGTTGTAGCAAACCAAAAACCACCAAAATAGGCAGCATCCAATAGTATCCACATGAAATGAGGTTGTTCCAAGCAAGCAACCGATTGCTTCTCTCTTCTTTCCTGTGAACTAGCAAAGAACAAGAAGAAAACTTATGGAATT
>CANYBF011310258.1:0-19195 GCA_948192965.1 Dalechampia spathulata | reverse complement strand
TCATAGCCTTTCTCCAACAGTTGCCCAAGACTTAATATGTTACTCCTCATGGTAGGCACAAAGTACACATTTGAAATAAACTGATGTCTCCCATCTTTTAAGCGGATAAGAATGTTACCTTTCCCTTTTACTGCAACTTTAGAATCATCTCTGAATGAAACATTGCCACTTACAGATTCATCGAATTCCACAAACATGTCTTTCTTTCCACACATGTGATTGCTTGCACCAGTGTCAAGGTACCAAGAATTCTCCAATCCACCACCATTTTCCTTTGTTGCTAGGAAAAGAGTTGCTTTTTCTTCAATCTTCTCTTCTACGTAGTTAGACCTCTCTTCAATTTTGTTGCTTGAATCTCTACATTCTGAAGCATAATGGCCATACTTGTGACAACTATAACATTAAATTTGAGATTTATCATACCTCAAATTAAGATGTCCTCTTCCATGACCTCTTGTAGAACTTTCTCCTCTTTCATAGTTGTTGGAATGGTTGTTGTAATTCCAACCTCGTCCACGACCACGATTTCCTCCTCGTCCTCGAGCTCTTCCTCGACCACGTTGATTGACTTGGCTTTCATTTTTCTCCTCCTTGTGGTGAATTTTGAGGAGTTGTTCGATGATCCCATGTTTCTTCTTATGCTTTTCTTCATAGGCTTGTAATGATCCTTGAAGTTGCTTAATCTTCATTTCCTCCAAGTCTTTAGTCTCTTCTATTGTCATAACAATATGCTCAAACTTTAGATCTAGTGAGCGGAGTATCTTTTCCATGATTCTTACATCTTCTAACTTTTCACCATTTCTCTTCAATTGATTTGAAATAACCAAAACTCGAGAGAAGTAATCAAAAATGGACTCTCCTTCTTTCATGTGCAATGATTCAAACTCACCTCTTAATGTTTGAAGACGCACCTTCGTCACTTTCTCCTCTCCTTTGTAGGATGTTTGAAGCTTCTCCCATGCTTGTTTGGTAGATTTTGTATCAGAAATTCTCTCAAAGCCATCATCATCTAAGGCTTGATAGATTAGAAAGAGAGCCTTCTTGTCCTTCTTTCTTAAATCTTTTAAATTATCCTTCTCAGATTGGGATAATAATGCCTCATTTTGTGGTTCGGTGTAGTCTTTCTCCACAATCTCCAAGACATCGTGAGCACCCAAAAGAACCTTCATCTTGATACTCCAATTATCATAATTATCATTGTTGAGTGTTGGTACTTGAAAAGAAGCTACTCCACCAGCCATATCTCCAAATAAAATAAGAATTTTTATATGACTATATAGCTCTGATACCACTTTATTAACACTAAAACAAATTTGCAAGAAGAATTATAAAATTCTTATTACAACAAACTCATCACTCTTACAACAAACTAAAAAAAAAACTCTCATTTCAAAACTCTCATAATAACACTCAACACTCAAGAGAAGCTTTACTTCTTATTTTTCTTTCTTATTTTGTGTTATGCTATAACTCACAATGGAAGGGGGTATTTATACTAACTTACACCACATAAACACATCTAACATTTTACCTAATATACATTATAAAAATCATACACCTAACATTCACCTAACACACCATACATTTTCAATACAATTTTCAAACCTTACCTAACACACCATACAACACAATTTTTAAATCTCACCTAACATACCATACAACATAATTTTCAAACCTCACCTAACAAGTTTATTATTTCAACACCAACTCTCTCAAAATCAATTGATGTTAGGAAATATGTATTCCCTGATCTTATAATACATTCAGCATATACAAATGTCTACGGCATTCGACTATGACTCGATCCATACCTCTATCACGGGATAATTGATGCAAACATCTTACTAACAAAGTTAATAACCATTTAAATGATGGAAATAATTTTTTAAATCCATCACATCTAAAAATGGAAAGAAATTGTCACCAACCTCCTCAATTTAACGTGTCATTATTATTTATTATTATTTAAATTCATTTATTATATTATTATTATTATTATTATATTTTAATTTTATTGTTATATTAGTATTTTTTGATATTTTAGTGAAATTTAATTTATAGTTTACTTATTTTATATTATGATTCAAAAGCTAAAAAATTGATGGCAGTTGCTAATCTTTTTCTTTTTATTCATATCTGAAAAAAGTTTGTTGTTTTCATATAAAATTCCTTATATTATTATATAAAATATATCAATATATTAATAATCATATAATAATCTCCTGAAATACCGAACATAGTGTTCGTCAAGAATAAAAAAAGATAATTTATTTCAAGAATATTTATATATAAATAATTTTTATTTATTTCTATTATTCATATATTTTCTTTATTTTGTATTTATGATATTCTTAAGGAACCACTCTATTCCAATGAAAACACATTTTTTAAAAAAATTTTATTTTTTACTTTTTATCTAATTCCATATAATCTTATTTAATATCATTTTCTTGATATTCGATCATGAAAAATTACCTTGAAAAATTTATGAAGATTGAATTAGATCTCAATTGAAGTTGATATTTTAAATTATGATACCAATTCTAATTACAGGAGAAAATGGTTTAAAAATTGATTTTTATTGTAATTAGATTTTTGATATTATTTATTATGAACATTAAAATAAATAAATATGAATTCTTTCGGCGAAAAAAGATAATGGTATTTTTGGAAAAAAGAAAAGTCTGTTGTTCTTTGAACAGTAAGTAGAGAATCTATGAAGTTGATGGATTTCCTCCATCAAGCAACAGCTTACGAATTGGAGATGTATTACTGTCACCCGCACGGGTGTAGCCCAGTTGGTACTCGGGTGTGGCGTTGGTACCAAATGATACACGGTTCGAGTCTTGACAGCCGCACTGTGGGAGTTACACCCTCTGGGTGGGCTCCTTATGGGCACCAAGATCCCGGATCCCCATCTAGGAGGTCGCTGGGTACCGTAATTTACCTCCTTCACAGTCCTGTCGGGTCGGGGTGTGGAGGCCCTTGGGGTGAGGGACATCACCTTTGGTACCAAAAGAGATGTATTACTGCCATGCAACTCAATCGCCTGTTTAAAATTAAAGCTGGCCCATGTTTCAGGCAATTCTAGCTGCATTTCACTCACCGTATCCATCAAGAATCTAATGTACCCATTGAAACCAATGATTATGACTGCAAATGATTACTTTCAAAAGATATCAAGAGAGATCATTGGGTCATGTATACACTAAACAGAAAAAAGGAACAGCTAGTTCGTATTCTATCGACAATTCCAGCCAATAACAACAAATAAATTTCAGGATGCAGATTAAATCGATTTGGCACAAGACAAAACGGAATTCTAGCCATCTATTCTCTATCCTGTATTAAATTGTTGATCATGTTAACCAAAGGAAAAGTTCCCTTTGCCATAATCTCTAACCTGGAAGTATTAGAAGCATGGGAAAACAATGATAGACCAAAAAATATCAGCTCAGACAGAAATAGTCGAGATGACAGAAAACCATGCCAGTAATGAGGTTCCAGATCAAAGAATGCATCGAAAAACCTTCTTGTCCCTTGTAGATCGAGTTTGAGCAAAATGTCCATGCCAAAGCAGAAGAATTCTCTCTGTCTCCTCCTCTGTATGGGCCATAAATCCTTCCAAACTTCTGCTGACAACTCATCTCCTGAAAGACTTCGGCTGGAACCAAGGTAATGGACTATGGAATTCGCAACAACTGGAGCTGCTGCTAGAGTTCTTGCTACCATATACCCTGTAGAAGGGTGAACCATGCCCGCAGTACCACCAATCCCAACGACTCGTTGAGGGAGGACAGGGAGGGGGCCACCCATAGGGATAACACAATGTTCATCTTCTTCAATACTTTTCACTTTTATGCCCAGGTGCCTTAATCTAGCCACCATTCTTTCCTGGATATCTTCCATGCGCACTCCTGGTCGAGCAACCAGCGATGTTTCTTCGAGAAATATCCTATCTGACGAAAAGGGCATTGCGTATAGAAAAGTGGGAATTTTACCATTCCTCTCTTTTAGCTCAGGGTTATCACTCAAGTGCGAGTCTCTCCAGTCCATAAAAACCATCTTATCTACATCAAAAGGGTGGTCTTCTACCTCAGCCAAAATTCCATAAGCCACTTGGTAACCTGGATTATATGGCTTATCATACTGAACAAGGCATCGAGAAAAGCCAGTTGCATCGAGAACCACAGCTGCCTGGATAGTGACACCATCATTGCAAATCAATAGAGATTTGGATTCCTCATGAATAACCTTGATAACTTTAGCTTGGTGAAACTTAACACCATTAGAAATGCACTTCTGTAACATCTTTGACTTCAACTGCTTCCTGTTAACTCTTCCATAAGGTCTACCAAGATCCTTCTTCGTTCTATCATCAATGTAGACAGTAGCTCCAGACCAGGTGGTATCAAGACAATCAAGCAAATCCATGGCTTCAAATTCATCCACCCAAACACCATAATTATTAGGCCAAATCAATTTAGGAGACGGGTCAATAGAACAAACAGAAAGGCCTGCCTCCGAAACTTGCTGGGCGACTGCCAGCCCTGCAGGACCACCGCCCACAACTGCAAGGTCTACTAGTAGACCTTTTGATGGGTCGTACAAGGGAAGCTCAAATTCAAGATTTTCCTTCTTGGTTTCAGGTACAAGCTCCAAAAGAGTGCTGCTACTAGCTCTAACACAGCCATTTTTACACCTTTTAGGATAATATTTTCTAGAACAAAACCTATCTTCGGCATTCTGAAACTTTAAAGAACTCAAGTTACCAACTTTCTCTGACAACCCATGAATTTGAGGCAAGAATTGAAGCTTATTATGAGTTTTCAATAACGTATCCATAACTTTTCAAATAGGTATTTCAAAAATCCCAGAAAATCCCAACTGGGTTACCACAAATCCTTAAAATCACAGACTGAGATTCAAGAATCTCTCGATTCCAACCAAGAAATCAATTCCAGGAGAAAAATCACAAATCAAATTACACAGAACAATTAAATGGGTCCTTCTAAAATACACTAACAATCAACGAGTAGCAAAATAAGTTCAGACCCTTTAACGAAATATACACAAAAATACTCGTCACAATGAAGAATTTTTAAAGAAACTAAGAAGTACAAAGAAGACAACTTACCGAAAAGTCAATAGAAAGGGTCATTTTTGGGCAGCAATTCGCAGAGAAAGAAGAAGATATTCTAGACAGAAACTTGAAAAAGGCAAGCTTAAAGAAATAAAAGGGAAAACAATTGAAAGAAAAGAGAAGAAAATGCAAATGGTAATGGATGCAGAAGCTCTTATCTTGTGGGGAAGCACCAAAGCCACCATGCTGGTGGCCCCGCAAGCACGACGTGTGCTGATATTAGACGCTGAATTTGGTATCTGCTTCAAAGATTTTTGTCTTTCTCTTTTTCAATTTTCTTATTTTTTCCAGCTCTTCCTTTGCCATTCTAAATATTTCAACCTATCGAACTCCATCCTTTTGTTGATTTTAAAATTTATAAATATTTAATTTAATTCATTCATTTTCTTATTTTAATTTTTTAATTGACAAAATTCAATTTTTTAAAACCGATCCAATTTAAATATTTTTAAAATTCATATCTTTTAAACTAAACCGACACCAAACCACCTGTCTATATGTATGACAGGTTTTTTTATCCTTATTTTTTTTTTATTCAAACTATTATTTGAAATATGTATTATTTTTTTTAAAAAAATAGTTGTAAAATGTAATTCTAAAAAATCAACTAACTAATTTTATTTAATTTAAAATATTTTTACTTTAAATAATAAGATTAAATATAGCCTGCAGGTATTTAATAAAATGACAAAAGGTTAAATTTTACAAATTCTTAATCGTATTATTTTTAGTTGTGATTTTTTTAAACCTATCGAACTTGATGAATTTTTAAAGAAAATGTTAAAATTTTTTGAAATTTTTCAAAAATATTTATAAAAATTTTGCATAGATTTACTTTTAATTTCATTTAATATATAAAAAAATTATTTTAATTTTATTTTAGATGTAATTTTATTATTTTGATAAATATTTATAACAATCTATTACTTTTACAAAAACATTATTATTTTTATAAAATTTCAAAAAACACCTAACATTATTATAAAACATCAAATAAAATCCATAATTTTCATTATTTTTATTTGTATTTTATTTCAAAAATTCTTTAAAATTTACATTTTAGATTTGTAAACTTTACATCTTTTTTTCATTAATTCCTTATGCTTTTATTTCATTTTAAATATTCTTTAACTATTAGAGACTTTTTTTTATTGTAATAATATAAATCATAAATAAACTTAGATGAATATAATTAATAATTTAAATAATTAAATTTAAAATCATAAAATATTTTAATATTTTAAAAGTAATACGATATGAATATAAAATATTAATTTATATTTTATTTTGAAATAATTTTAAGAAAACTTTATGCTTCGAGCTAATATCCTTTTTCCCAAACCTTCATATGGCTCAGACGATTTTTTTATCATTAAATTTTAAATAATTGGTTTAAATATGAAATATTTATGAAAATTTCATTTATTACAATATATATTTTTTTATCAAATCTTTTGAAATTTATGTGCAATAATGATGCTTATGTGATTAAATAGGCTTTATTTTAAAAATTAAAATTAATATCAAAATTATGATCAATTTGATTCAATATGAATATGATTTAAAAAATAAATTTAAATTTTAGATGTAAATAGAATTGTTATTGATTCTATAAAAATTAGATTATATTACAAATTTATATTTATGATTTCTTTAAAATTAAATCATACATGTTATACATATTAAAGATGTTAAATTAATCTTATAATAAATTAATTATATAATATGTTTGAATTAGATTAAGATAATTTGAATTGTGCCACGTACCCGAATTGACCACCCTAATAAAAATTAAAGATAAAAGGGGTGCAAATATTTAATTGGGAAAATGAAATAAGAAGAGTGAGGGGAAATTTCCTAAATGCAAGTTTAGTTAAAATGATCGACGCCGAGTATATCCAAAACCCAACGAAAGCCCCCCTCTTCTCTTCCTTCCTGCCCTCGCCATTCACTCCCTCACTACCCAATAGCAAACAAATATGTCCAGACTTCTGTTCCTGAGGCGTTCCCTTCCACCTCTTGCCACTTTGAAACACCCAATTAATCCAATCATACGTGCTTCATCTACTTCCACTTCTTCTTCCTCTTCATCATCGCCCTCAGGCTCAGAGATTCGTAAATACATTGGTTACACTGCGCTTCTTCTATTCTCAGGAGCAGCCACCTACTACTCCTTTCCCTTCCCAGAAAATGCCAAGCATAAGAAAGCTCAAATCTTTCGCTATGCTCCTTTGCCTGACGATCTCCACTCCGTCTCTAATTGGAGCGGCACCCATGAGGTTCTCACCCGAGCTTTTCACCAGCCTGAAAATCTTCGACAGCTCGAGGATTTGGTTAAGGAATCTAATGAGAAACGGGCTAAGATTCGACCCGTTGGCTCTGGGTTGTCTCCCAATGGGATTGGGTTAGCGCGTGCCGGAATGGTGAATTTGGCCTTGATGGATAAGGTTTTGGAAGTTGATAAGGAGACGAAAAGAGTTAGGGTTGAAGCTGGGATCAGAGTTCAGGAACTGGTAGATGGGATTAAAGAGTTTGGTATTACTTTGCAGAATTTTGCTTCTATAAGAGAGCAGCAGATTGGTGGCATTATTCAGGTTTTGATCTTTTCTTTCTTTGTGAAGAGGAAATATCATGCTTGATGCACGAAATTTCTTTCTTTGTTTTTTTTTTTTTTCTGAAGTTACCTTTTGCTTTAGGAATCTAATATTTTTGTTAAGATATAGGAATTGAATGGATTCCGCATTTTGTTTAGGCCTTGTTTGGAATGGATCATTTTACAGATTCAATAAATAAGATCGAGTTGAATTGAACTGAATTCTTGCCATAAATGTTATCACTTGTTGGTATGAGTTCATTTCTTTGAAAATGCCTTCAAAAATATTATCTTTTTTTATGGAACCAGTTGAAGGAATTTGATTTGTTGCAAAAATTGGAATCAACTAAATGGTAAATTAAAATCCGTTGTACTGACTCTTGCACTTGTTAGTGTCCTGTATTTTTATTGTTTGAATCTTGAGAAATATAGTTCTGGATTAGATGATATAGCAAAGTTTTGGAGTAGTATGTCTAGCACTTAGCAATATGGTAAATGGGCATCCTCTAATTGAAGTTTACCACTGCTTCTTCTTTAATCTAGACGTAAGAGTTCCTTGCTACCAATATGAACAACTATAGTACATAAGATGGAAAATCAATTGGAATGAAGGTGCACCTTCCTACTTATCTTGAGTTTGACAGGTCATGTGTTCACTTGCTTCTTCTTAGGTTGGTGCTCATGGTACTGGTGCTAGGTTGCCACCTATTGACGAGCAAGTCATCAGCATGAAACTGGTTACTCCTGCCAAAGGAACCATAGAGATTTCAAAAGAGAAAGATCCAGAGCTATTCTATTTAGCTCGATGTGGTCTAGGAGGCCTTGGAGTGGTTGCTGAAGTTACCTTGAAGTGTGTCGAGAGGCAAGAACTTGTGGAGCATACATACATCTCGAACATGAAAGATATCAAGAAAAACCACAAGTAATTATTTGCTCAACAAGTTCATGGTTGAAGCTTTATATGAAATTAACGAACATTGATATTCGAACTTATGAACCTTTTAAGTTTCTCCGAAGATAAGTCATTAACAAGTTTAAAGCAGCTTTTTGTCCTGTGTATGTATAATAATCTGTTTGATGGTTAAGACAGAGTCGCAGCTAGGGACCTTGGAAAATTTATAGTATCTTAGAAATAGCATTCCTTTTAGTAAATTTCTGCTGTTGATTTGTCATGCAAGATGCATCATTGCCTGTATTTCAGGATTTGGAATGAAACGGATGGACGATCCCTTTAATCTTCCCATAGATGGTTTTGCACTTCAACCTTTGATTGCATACTGAGATGAAATTACCCATCTTGAGGCTTTATATGCTTTCTAAAGTTGGATGCTAAGTGTATACATTTGCTCTTTTGCAGGAAATTGCTGTCTGAAAATAAGCATGTGAAATACCTATATATCCCATATACGGATAGTGTTGTGGTTGTGACATGCAACCCTGTTTCAAAATGGAAGGGTCCACCCAAATTCAAACCCGAATATAGTCAAGATGAGGCTATACAACATGTTCGTGACCTTTACAGGGAATCACTTCAAAAATACAGGTAAAGCTTTTGTTAATCTTTTTAAAGCTTAATGCTGTATATTCATTTAGTCTAGCTCACTGGCATAACAGTAAATTCTATGTATCTTACGAGAATATGGATTTATTAAAATAAAACATGTGGCTATCTTATGCAGCATGATAGTGCAAAGAGAGCATTAACAACGGTACTTGTTCCAGGCTATATAGAACTCTGCGGATCTAAAAGTCTCTTGTTCTTTCTTGATTTTGTTATTTAGATTTATTCTTGTGACCTTTAATGATTAGGTTTTAATGTCACTGATGTTACTTAACTTTCTATGTCCTGACGAGGATAGATTTTTATCTTGAAGTTCGTTGCTCTTCTGGTTTATCTTATTCTATGTAATGTTATATATTTAGCATATGTATGTCTTTGTTCTTTTTGTGGTGAAACTGACTTCTTGAATTTCTGCCTGGCTTTAATTTGACAATATAATTAAACTCAACCTTCGTTGCAAGAATGATTTTTATGCAGAAATTTAAAGAAGTGATAGATGATTTAATTATTGACCAAAAAGAAAACACACAAGGAATAATCGGTGACACCCTAAAGTGGAAGCCTACTCATCAAATTTCTCTATGTGATAAATGGATGCATATATAAACAACTATAGATGGATGCTTGTTTAAGCATCCTTGCTTAAGGTATATAACAGCTGTTCTGTCAAAGAGACCAGGCTCAAAATTTGTTTGCTTGTTCTGACTACAAATGCCCTACTCAGAGAAGCATGAGGACAAGCCTTCTGCAGGTTCTCAACAAATCTATCTCTCTGATCCCTTTTTCGTGTATAGGTTTTCAGTTAAGGAAAAACTGACTTGTTCCTTATGTTCTTTTAAAGGTTACCCAACTGACTTCTAAATTCAACTTTTATTGTGAGAATTATTTTTATGCAGAAATTTAAAGAAGTTATAGAAGGTGAATGATGTTATTCTCTCATTGAAACAACTTAAGAATAACACGATAATATGAGATGGAATAAATTCTGATGGCTAGCATAAAACAGAAAGATGAAGAAGAAAGACATCAAGGATAAAATGACAAGAAGAAGAAATTGAAGACTAGAGTATGTTGGATCCTATTTTAGTATGGTTGACGAATCACCTGTTTGTTTCAGGCAGTTGAGCAGCTATTGAATTGACATTGTTTTTGTCAACTAGTTTCCTTAATTTTCTTGTTGTTGTCATGCTGTTTTCTGATCATATTTCCTTTGCTTTCCTTAGTGCATGCTCTTGTTAACTTTTCTATTATTTTGTCTATTTGTCCATGTAAGTTAATTTGGTACTTCAGTTACTTGCAGATCTAGAGAAATTGCAGATAAATCTGTCGACAATGATGAAAAGAACATAAATGAGCTTTCATTCACAGAGTTAAGAGATAAGCTGCTTGCTCTTGACCCACTCGACAAAGACCATGTTATAAAGGTTAATCGTGCTGAGGCTGAATTCTGGACGAAGTCAGAAGGGTACAGAGTAGGTTGGAGTGATGAAATTCTGGGCTTTGATTGTGGTGGCCAACAGTGGGTATCAGAAACATGTTTCCCTGCTGGCACCCTCTCCAAGCCAAGCATGAAAGACCTCGAGTACATAGAAGAGCTGAAGCAGCTGATTGAAAAAGAAGAAATACCAGCACCTGCTCCTATAGAGCAACGCTGGACAGCTCGAAGCCAGAGCCCTATGAGTCCTGCTTCAAGCTCAGCAGAAGATGATATATTCTCATGGGTAATTTTGGTGCACCTTTTACTTTATGTGCTTGTTACTTTATGTTGAGGCTTTTCCTCTACATTATCTGATCTAGGGCTACTTTTTACCGCTTCCTCATTGCTTGCTTTTCTTCCTTCAACTTGAGTGTGTATGAAGTACTTCCATTCAGCAGCATTGCTTACTTGCACCCATCTCAAGGTTCACAGTTTGCCATGTTAATCTTTTTGCCAAACTAGTAAACGGATTAAAAACATATATTTAAAAGTGATATTGAACTAAAACAATTATATTACTTACAAGTGAATGGCACTCGTAAAATTTGTGCACAAACAGTAGCTGCAGTTGGGCCAAGCATAATGCTTGTTGTTGCCTCCGTCCTCAGATCAATTGATTGTTCTGCATTTGACATATCTTGTAGTTCTAGGCTTTATTTGGTGACAGTGCTCAACCATATGTTGTTTTAACCAGGTTGGTATTATCATGTATCTTCCTACAATGGATCCTCGCCAAAGAAAGGATATCACCGAAGAATTCTTCCACTACAGACGTCTGACACAGACTCAGTTGTGGGACAAGTATGCATGCTACGAACATTGGGCCAAGATTGAGGTATTGACAAATACATTAATTTTATTTGCATGTGATATGTAACTCGGTTCTTTCCACTCTGGCCTTAAAGAATGCCAGATGCTTGTAATATTTAAAAGATCGAACCTGATCATCTAGACCTCTTGCATTGAATACATTTCTTCGCTCCCTCAACACAGTCAAACCACCACTATCTTGGGAGGTCGGAATGTTTTTTTAAGGGGTTCAGGTGTGTAAGATTTGGGTATAACAAGTACAAGGTAGTTCATGTATTTGATTCATCACGTATTTAATCATATCAAAGCATGCAAAGATTACATTGAAATTTCTGTTTTGTTGTTTGATTATGAACAATACTGTTGGCAGGTTCCAAATGACAAAGAAGAGCTCGCAGCACTCCAAGAAAGGCTAAGAAAGCGTTTTCCTGTGGATGCATATAACAAGGCACGAAGGGAATTGGATCCCAACAAAATCCTTTCTAATAATGTTCTGGAAAAGTTGTTCCCATTATCAATGACTGTTTGAGAGCATCTTTTGTTAATTTGGTGGTCATTTTGTTCGTTCATATTAATTATGAATGCTTGTTATGTATCATCCATTGGTCATTCTACGGCCTAATGCTCGATTTCAAGTTCCTGATTGTACGTTAGCTTGGGCGTAATGGTCATAAAAGAAAATTAATGTCATCAAGGTTATCATATCTGAATAAAAGTTCCCTATTGTTTTAAGGTGCAACTTATTTTTCGAAGGTGCCTTACACTTGACTGTAATAAAACATGTTGAAGAATTTTGGACTTGTGAATCTGGTCTCTGCAAATTTCTGATGTACTTCTCTTTAATTTTTTTTCCTTTTCTTTCTTCAATGTGAAGTCCAGAATTATATTATTTTGATCTTCCAAGTTTTTAAATATGTTGTGTGCATGCATGTCTAACGTGTTCAAGTCCGCACGATTTTGATGTGCTTCTGATATCAGCTTCATTGAATTGTGTCTTCTGGTTAAATTAAATTGGCATCATTTTCAGGGATTGGAGTAAAAGTTTCAAGGTAGAGTCTTGTTAGCATGGCATGATGCGAGTGCCAATTGGGTTTGTTGTACTGTTCCTACTGTCAATAGGAATGCTATGGGGATGCCATGCTTTTTCGGTGAGAATCCTGATCATTTATTTCGATGACTGCGCATCACATCCTGAACCTTCATAAGGTAGAATCAAGTGAGGCCTTAAATGGTAGGAACATATCCGGACAAATGTTTTTGATGGACATCTGTACTAAGATTAGAACTGGTAGAGTAGAATCGTTCAAATCTCTACCATGGCGAGCTTTCAGAACGAATCTACACATGAGGGTGAACTGATGTAGGATTTTAAGATGTGGGGAAAGAGTGCAGATGAACTAGATAATAGCGTGTAAGATAGGGATGAATTATCCTGTTTAAGCAAGTCCGTATTGGTTTATCTTTCAGAGAATTGAGATTTTAAATCATTGAGGAACCTGAAATGGTTGTGAATGCTGAAACTCGTATAAATGGAAGTGCAATGTAAAGCAGTAAGAGAGATAATACTAATTAATATTTATTACATCTAATTAAATAGAGAAACAGAATATTTTAGATGACCTACTGTCGAAGTTATGCCATCTGGAAGTAATACAGACAGAATTCAAAAGCAAGCTTCACACAGCCAGCAGCAGCATAGAGCGAAGAGGCTGCACCATTTAAAAAACAACAATAATAATCAGCAAAAAGAGTTAGAACTGAAAATGAATTATTATGATGATTAGGTTCTGTGGTTGAAATAAGCTTGTAAAGATGCTACTTTTATTCTTTGAACATCATCTGATACAAGGAATTAGCTTAGAATTTTGACTAGAAACAATACCATTTTGTTTGCCTGGTTGATATACATATATATTGCTTGCGTGCCACGGAATTTTTTAGGTTGCCTGACTTACCATCCTTCAATGAAACCTCTGTCTCCTTTCTTCTTTGAACTAGGGAAGCATTTCTTTCCGGTGGTGGGAGTGTCAGTTGGGTACCCTTTATAAGAACACAAGGAAAATACAAGTCAGTTTTTCCTTACTGAAAACATATAGTGAAAAAAGAGACCAGAGAGATAAGATTTGTTGAGGACAACCTGCAGGAGGCTGGTTCTCATGCTTCTCTGAGTTGGGCATCTTTGATCGGAAAAGGTACACAAATTTTGAGCCTGGTCTAGTCCTTTTCTTTGACAGAACAACTGTTATATTCCTTAAGCGAGGATGCTTAGACTAGCATGCATCCATGGTTGTTTATATATGCATCAATTTATCACATAAGAGAAATCTGATGAGTAGGCTTTCACTTTAGGGTGACTAATTGATTCTTTACATGGTTGCTTTTTCTGTGTCGGTAATTAAATATGACTATCCTTGTAAACTTTCAACTGCTAGTCCAATCCTGTTCAGATTATGCAGTTAACAAGTTTATACCAAGTGTTTACAAATGGGCAGTACTTGATCTTTGCAGTTGTACATAAAGAATGCTAGAATCCAATGATAAAAGAAGAAAGAAGCATCTGGGAACTGATTTTAAGGTTTTCTTTTCCAGCTCAAAAGAATTTTACGACAAACGAACAGTCTATAAGATAGAGTTCGATTGGGATTCTTTACTTGGATGATAAGAAAGCTTGAAAATGACCGAAACAAGAAGATGCCAAGAATAATATGGATGGAGCAATCTTCTTCTCTATCTTTTCCTGAAGAATATATGCTTTTAATCCATTTGTATGGCCTTTCACTGCAAGCTGTTGACTATTTGCTTGGTAGTTCGCACACGTCTAGATCATCGATTGGGAATTTGCCGGGGGCTCAAAAAATTCTTTTTATCTTGATTCAGAAAGCATTCATTTAATATATAAAAATATTTTTTACATTCATTTAATATATAAAAATATTTTTTTTTCTTCAATTAAAAAGATATTATTCGTTATTTTCTCGTAGAGAAATGGTTATGAATAATTCATCACTACAAACCAGAAATAAGGATTATGATCTTTCTCTTTTTTGTACTTTATTTTCTTATTTTCGATTATTGAGTCAAAATTTTCCAGCAACTTCACCTTTTTCTCATCAAAAAACTTGTTATTTCACTATCCGATAATCACCCATATAATTTTTTGCTCTTTTGAATGTTATAATGCTCTTCTCAGTTCTTTCTTACATCAAATTTTTGTTCATCTTTGAAACACAGAAAAAACTCGAGCAAAATCATAGTTTCTTTACTCATTCTTGGGTTAGATTTGAAACTGGAGTGATACAAGGAAGCTACAAGGAGTTTTGGAGGAATGATTGGAATGCAAAGGGAATGGGGAAGAAGAAGAAGAATGGATTAGGTTGAAGTAAACATCATGTATAGTGTTAACATTAATTGGAGGATAGTGGAATGAATGGCAGTGGCATCTTTATAAGCTAGCTTAAAGATTTTCCCTGTTAGAATGCATAGAGCTGTCATTTCGGGATGGATTTTCCATCATCTTTCCGTTGAGTGTGTTCTGCTTTACAGGTCACAATATAGTAAACCCTTTTCTTCCTTAAAACATGGATCGAGAAAAGGAAAGGAAAAGATCTAACAAGCAAATTTCCTTCACATACTGGTCTGTTGATTCTGGTAATTAGTGACACACTCGCACTATACATTTTTACCTTTTCATATATATATATATGAAAATTACCAAAGAAAATATACTTAGTGCTGATATAAAATTATCAAATATTTCATGATATCTGTGTGCTGTTTTGACGTTGCATGGACAACATGAATGAAAGATCAAACTCCCACGAAATTGGCATCCGAATGGCCGTTGGAAAAAAATAGTTGATGTCGCAATTAGCAATGGCATCGCACAAATATCCATGTCCACCCTAAAACCTCGTGGCTTTTCTAGGATTATTTTTTTTTTATAGAATCTCAACTTTTTTAAATTTAAATTTTCATCATTTTTTCAGTATCATTTATTTTTATTATTTTTCATTAATTATACTCATTAAAACATACATATACTAAAATATTTATTATATAGTATTTGTTAATTTATACCTTATTGTTAGATATATAATCATTTATAAATTTTATCTAATAATTTTGAGTTTTTGAATTGAACAATTATTTGACATGGTATTAGACTCTTTATGATAAAAAACAAAATTAAACATAACATAAATATGAATACGTACATATATCTCACTTAACAACTTAAGTTTTTATATTGAATAGTTTTTTAATATTTTTATGCATATATTTACCATTATATACTACAATACACATTACATGATCATATTTATTTACTAGTGATATATATGGAGAAATATATATATATAATATGATATATATTAAAAAGAATCAACAAACAATAATAAATAAAATAAAATAATACAATAAAAAATATAATTAAATTATATAATAAAAAAGTTTGTTGAAAAGGAAAAGAAGCTTGGAGGAAGAGAAGGAGAAAAAAAAGTAAAAAAAATTTATTGTGTTTTAATTTTTTTTGAAGCATAAATATGCATGGCACTTTTAAGTATTTTTGAATTTTTATTTATTAAATTTATAGTTCTTAAAAAATTAAAACTTATATGATAGAATTTAAAAATATCTAAAATATGATTAATAATCCTTATTTTCACAATTTTTATAAAATTATTAGAAAAATGTTTAAAAATTTACAAAAGTCATGTTTTTAGAATATTCACAAAAGTGATTGATTTTCATAAATATTTGTAAGAATAATACTTTCACAATTTAACAAAGAAATATTATAATTTTTGAAAGGTTTAATATAGACTCAACCATTACAAATGGTATTAATTTTACATAAAATTTAAAAATAATTTATAATAATTAAAAAATAAAAACTATACTTTATTTTTGCTCTTATGCATCATTCTTTAGAATATAGTAATGTATTATAGTTTCATACCATAAATCAGTCATTATAATTTAAAAGAATAATTTAATGGAAAACAATATATCCATTTAAATATGCATCCATATTTAAACTTATTTTATAATATCTTTTAATTTCATTTAAAAATTCAAAGTCGTCTACAAGTTTCAATAACATAAAAATTTATCTTACTCTCAACTAAAACATCGAGTTTTTGTGTTAATCAATTTTTTTATTCTTATTAAATCATCATTATAATTCAAATTCAATTATTTTTAATAATTGCTAAGATATTTAATTCTATGAAATTATTATACCATTTATTATTTTTAATTAAACTAATAATTAAAGTATTTCTTCATATTTATAAAATCATAACAATGGATTTATTTTCTTTCGTTAACTTGTTGCTTTTGTGTTTGCTAAAAAAAAGTAATATTTGTGACTGCCATGGAAATATGAGAGCATTGTGCAATGATTGATAACTTGGCATCAAATATGATTACCAAATTCAAATGTTTGTATGTTAATACCACGTAATGGTACGATTAGGCATGAAGTCAACCATTAAAGGGTACCATTAGAGTTGAAGTCAATCATTTAAAAAAATTTTATATGATACAGATTCATCATATAAGATTATAAATTTGTTAATAATATAATATCATGTATCAATTTTTATTAAATATCAAGTATTCATGAATTATTATTTACATACTAATGACAAGTACAAGTTAATTAATGTAAAATTAATAAATATTTAATATTTAATAAAAATTAATACATATTATTATATTATTATTCATGATCATACCAAGAAGTATGCAAAAATTTCTCAATATATACACTATATCATGTGGTTTAGGAAGTAACAAATGGGACCTAAGCAAGTTTAATAAACAGTTAAATAACTATTTGGTTATTTTGGGTATCTATTTGGCATTACTACTTTCTGCAGCACACTTAAGCATGGACCCATTATTATGCCCTTCTTTTGTAGCTTATGATCCTATTGTTTTCCCTTACAAATAGTTTATTTTTTATAATTTTTATTTCTGAGAAGAATGAATAAAGAAATAGGAAAGCAATAATTGGAGTCGTTGGTGATGCTAATAATAAAATTGGAAATGAAATTATATGAATGTACTCTTTAAGTTAAAGACAAATTCAAATCATGCATTCTTCGAGTGCAATATGTCCTGATGATGATGATACTACAGCTTCTTTATGCATCCTTATAACCTTACAATGCATGTGATTTGTTGCCCTCTGTATACATACTAAATATTTTTGGTTGATTGGATTTAATTCTAGTTATTTTATTTTAAAGCATAGAAATTTATAGGCTAGTTTTTATTTTAGAAAAATATAGATGTGATTTGAATAAGAAATGGAGAGAGTGTGGAATAGTTGAATTATGTGTTTGAGGGAAAGGATAAGATTGAAAAGGAATTAATAGAAATGAGTAACATCATAAGATTGAGGAATATTCTAGGTTGAGTTTGAAGACAATTGTTCATTCAATGGATTCAACTAATTATTTATGTTATGTTATGAAATGGCCAACTTTACTCATCATCTTCAGCATTACAGTGTGCATGTCTTTCATGAACATGTCATCCTTTCTCTTCAAGTCATTTCAATTGGATATATTTAATTATTTTTCTTATGGTAAATAATTATTTAATTAAAAAGAGTGCGAGTGAGATTAACAAGTAGGAATTCTCAAATGGGGGTATAAAAGATTTTTGTCCTTTCTTTGGATTATTGCTCCAAGTTGTCCTTATGCCTATAAAAAGATGCTCTCTAATTCCTCATGTTCAACCACTGATGATGAACTTTTTCAATGTCTATAGCCAGAAATTCAGTGAAATCCAAACCATTCATATGATTATTACAACCACAACAATGCTAAGAGAGCTAAAAGCAAGACAACAACCTAACACTATTTTGATGTTCAAAGCATTCAAAAAGAGTACACGTGTCATGTTTGATAAAATATCGATCTAAATTTAAACTTCAACTACTCCAAATATGAATTTCTGTTGAAATAATAAAAAAAATAAAATATTTGATAACATCTCATAATGTATGATTTAAAAATTTTCAAAATCAAAATGATATTTTATAAATAAAAAAAAAACTGTTTAGATAATTATAACTCTAAGGTTTCACATCATTTCTACTTTCATTCTAGTATTTTCAATAATAGTTGATTTTTAATATCGAGCTTTATTACCATGAAACTAACTAATTTTTTCAATTAAAGTAAGAAAAAGTTACCAAAATCTTTAATAATTCAAATTTAATAAGTAATTTATTTTATTAATTACATGTTAGAGATAAAAAATATATATATCATTAAAGATAATAGATAAACAAATGTATTATTTTAAAATTTTCACTTCTAGAAATTCATTTGCAAACATAATATTATGCTTATAATTGTATCATCAAATTCTAATATGTCAAATATTAATGTCATATAAATTATATAGAAAATATATAAA
Source organism: Dalechampia spathulata (assembly GCA_948192965.1). Taxonomy (NCBI): domain Eukaryota; kingdom Viridiplantae; phylum Streptophyta; class Magnoliopsida; order Malpighiales; family Euphorbiaceae; genus Dalechampia; species Dalechampia spathulata. The sequence continues at coordinate 177 of CANYBF011310258.1, read as the reverse complement.
TTAAAAAATAAACTTCATAAATATCGAAGAATGACTTTGTCACGCCTGCACACACATGGCTTGGACGTTTTATAAATTGCATTGCATGATCTATGGATGTTGGATGAGGTGCTAATATGGATTACGTTAATTAGCGATAGTGTGATATTTGGCATTAAGGTAAATTCAGGTTGTGGG
>CANYBF011310188.1:0-24668 GCA_948192965.1 Dalechampia spathulata | reverse complement strand
CCCGGGAAGGAGGGGACGTTACTTAACGTCCCAAAATATGTATACGAGGATATTTATGTAATAGGGTAGATTATTATTGGCTTGTAATAATTAATCCCCCCTAATATCCCCTAATTTCCTCGATCCCTTTCACCGGCCTTTATTATTTTTATTCGTGGATGATTTATATTTTCCTAAATATTTATGTCATTCATGTCACATGCCATGTCACATGACACATGCACACACTACTATGCATGCCATGCATATACTGTATGCCATAACATACTATATTTCGTATGCATATATGTATAAATATGTAAATACGCCAATACGCCAATACGCAATCCAATACGCTCAATCAACCAATACGCCTTATCATGCATACATATATGCCATGCCATGTCATATACTATGCCATGACGTATGCCATTACACATGTCATACCGTATGCCATACATATACTATGTCAAATACATATTCACATACACACCACTATACCATGTCATACATATGCCATGCCATTCACTTCACATGCCACGCATACGGTATGTCATTCACTTCACATGCTATATATATAGTATGCCATCCATTTAAACATGCCATGCACGTGGTATGCCATACATATAATTTAACATTTCATATGTCATGTCACATGACATAAGCACATTCTACTACACATGTCATGCATATGCCATGTCATACATCATTTCACATGCCACACATTTGGTATGCCACACCATCATACATATCATGCATATGATATGTCATATACGTACCATGCATACGGTATGTTACTTATTATGCCATGTATTACACCATCACACATATCATGCATATGATATGCCATACACACACCATGCATATGGTATGCCACTTATTATGCCACATCATAACATATGCCATGACATACATCACTTCACATATCATGCATATGAGATGCCATTCACTATGTATATGCATTGCATACGCTATACGCCTAACACTGAAGTGAATCCCTAAAATGTTAACGCATAACGTAATACGCTATTTGCCATAATATGTGCTTACATATTAGGATTGCCATATCATGCATATGATATGTCATACACATTCACATGTCATGCATATGTCATGTTTCTTTTATCGCTATATCACATGACATGCATATGCCATGCCATCTAAATGCCATGTAGCTTTATATATCATTCTACATTCAACCTTGCAATGCCACTTCACATAACGTGCTGTGTGCTTACAATTACGCTTGTATGCTTGCCTGCTTAGGATAATTAAGCCCAACTAAAATGGTAAAATCGATTTTGGAAACTCATAGAATAGATCTCCACCACCCGAACCCAATCTCTGAAGGGTTTAACTAGCACTCATGCTATGGGTCGGTTGGACCAATCCAGAACCATCCGGTGGCGACTTGCTCTGGGCCCCGGCAGAAACCGGCGCTCACAGAAGGCATCCCACAACTGATAGGTATTATTTGATTCCGCTTCATTTACTTTTTATTTTGGTGGGCCTTTCAATTAATCCATCATTTGAATGTATTATCTTCCATGTTATTTTAGGTTGTTTTACTAATATATTCTTCTTCTTTTTTCCTTTTACAAGTAAACAATATTCCACAAGAAGAAAGGAAAATGTGAAGGCAGCAACAGCTCTCAAGCCCCAGTAGGTCGAGTTGTTATCAGTTGTTGAAAATATTTCAAATCTCCAATCAGGAAACAAAAAGAAAGTTCATAATTATCATTTAAGGTAATGAAATATTAGTTATTGAAGTTTGATGTATAACTTTTAATGAAAAATATTTTTTATGACATACAGATATATGTTGTGCTATAGAAATGCAAACAGTATTAGAAGGAAACTTTAATATCACTGTTCCAAATGATCAGTTAATGAAGATGTTTTTGAGTCAAGTCCTAATTAATTATTTTGCTCCTAAGACCTATGATTTAGCTATAAGAACATTTAAACATATAAATCCATGGTTAATAGAGCATGGGATTTGCACAAGAGTGCGAGTATAAAGGTATCAAACTTGAACGTTTTGATGAGGTAAATGAAAAAACTTTCACTTTATCAGGTTAATGGTAGAATAGAACATTTACTCATTCTATTTTATGTATTTTCAATTCAGCCAAGATCTCCTTTCTATATTACAGATAGGTTTATTGAACGCGATGGCAATTAAGTCAATAATGATTTCTAATGAACTTGGTAAAACAAGGGCCTGTCCTTTGGGTGGTGAGGTCGTGTGTAAGTGTGTGGGAGCTAAAAAAAGAGGTAATTTTTTTTATATGTTTTCGGTTAATATGTTGGATCATATATTATGCAATGTTCAAACTATTACTGAAAATATGGAGAGGCTCCAAGAATGAGGATGGTGCATTTCATGCAGTTACTATTGAAGCCATTGAGGTAGAAGTTAGGGGAGAGGAAAATATCGAATATTGGTCCATTTGAAAGTTAATATATTAGATCATATGTTATATAATGAATTATTACATAAGTCAATAACATTCATTTTTCTCTTCAAACAAACAAATCCTTCAAAAGGCCATCACAGATAAGTGTACGAAGCTGCAAATTTCATCCTTTTTCATGTTTTTAGGCAACAAATGCCGCAGGCTATATCAAAATGGTTTTGCAGTTGAAAGAAAAATAACTGTTGCAGGTTTGTTTTCTTCCCCTAACCATCATCTTTTCTTTTAGCCTCCAAAGAAATAGAAAAAGTTATTTTGTGGTTCTCAGTGACCTCCTCTCACTCTCTAGTCTTCTTCTAAACAAACTCCAAACACTAGTATCAAAGAAGGCATCCCACAACTGATAGGTATTGTTTGATTCCACTTCATTTACTTTTTATTTTGGTAGGCCTTTCAATTAATCCATCATTTGAATGTATTATCTTCCATGTTATTTTAGGTTGTTTTACTAACATATTCTTCTATTTTTTTTACCTTTACAAGTAAACAATGGCCAATAAGAAGAAAGGAAAAATCTGAAGGTAGCAGTAGCTCTCAGACCCTAGCTCTTGTGCGTCGAGTTATTATTAGTTGTTGAAAACATTTCAAATCTCCGATCAGGAAATAAAAAGAAAGTACGTAATTATCATTTAAGATAATGAAATATTAGTTATTGAAGTTTAATGTATAACTTTTAATGTAAAATATTTTCTATTACATACAAATATATGTTCGGTTATAGTAATGCAAATAGTATTAGAAGGAAACTTTAATATCACTGTTCCAAATGATCAGTTAATGAAGATGTTTTTTAGTCAAGTCTTGGTTAATTATTTTGTTCCTAAGACCTATGATTTAGTTGTAAGAACATTTAAACGTATAAATCCATGGTTAATGGAGCATGGGATTTGCACAAGAGTGTAGTATAAGGGTATCAAACTTGAATGTTTTAATCAGGTAAATGAAAAAATTTTCACTTTGTCAAGTTAATAGTAGAATAGAACATGTACTCATTCTATTTTATATATTTTCAATTGAGCGAAGATCTCCCTTTTACAAGAAATATGGAAAGGCCCCAAGAATGAGGATGGTCCATTTCATGTAGTTACTATTGAAGCCATTGGGGTAGAAGTTAGGGGAGAGGAAAATATAGGATATTGGTCCATTTGGAAGTTAATATATTAGATCATATGTTAGGTAATGAATTATTACATAAGTCAACAACTTTCATTTTTATCTTCAAACAAAGAAATCCCTTAAAAGGCCATCACAGATAAGCTTACGCAAGCTACAACAGTTGCAGGTTTGTTTTCTTCCCCTGACCATCATCTTTGCTTTCAGACTTCAAAGAAATAGAAAAAGTCATTTTGCAGTTCTTAGTGACCTTCTCTCACTCTCCAACCTTCTTCTAAACAAACTCCAAACACTATTATCAAAGAAGGCATCCCACAACTAATAGGTATTGTTTGATTCCACTTCATTTAGTTTTTATTTTAGTGGTCCTTTCAATTAATCCATCATTTAAATGTATTATCTTTCATGTTATTTTAGGTTGTTTTACTAATATATCCTTCTTTTTTTTCCCTTTACAAGTAAACAATGGTCCACAAGAAGAAAGGAAAATCTAAAGGCAGCAGCAGCTCTCAGGCCCCATCTCTTGTATGTTGAGTTGTTATTAGTTGTTGAAAATATTTCAAATCTCCAAGTAGGAAACAAAAAGAGAGTATGTAATTATCATTTAAGGTAATGAAATCTTACTTATTAAAGTTTGACGTATAAATTTTAATGTAAAATATTTTTAATGATATACAGATATATCTTAGGCTATAGCAATGCAAACAGTATTAGAAGGAAACTTTATTATCACTGTTCCAAATGATCAGTTAATGAAGATATTTTTGAGTCAAGTCTTGGTTAATTATTTTACTGCTAAGACCTTTGATTTAACTGTAAGAACATTTAAACTTATAAATTCATGGTTAATAGAGCATGGGATTTGCACAAGAGTGCGAGTATAAGGGTATCAAACTTGAACGTTTTGATCACGTAATTGAAAAATTTTTCACTTTGTTGAGTTAATGGTAGAATAGAACATTGACCCATTCTATTGTATGTATTCTCAATTTAGCCAAGATCTCCTTTCTGTATTATGGGTAGGTTTATTGAATGTGATGGCAATTAAGTTAATGATGATTTTTTGAAGAACTTGGTAAAACAAGGGCCGGTCCTTGGGGCGGTGAGGTCGTGTGTAAGTTTATGGGAGCTGTAAAAGAGAGGTAATTTTTTTATATATTTTAGGTTAATATATTATGTAATGTTTAAAATATTACAAGAAATATAGAGAGACCGCAAGAATGGGGATGGTGCATTTCATGCAATTACTATTGAAGCCATTGGGGTAGAAGTTAGGGGATAGGAAAATATCGAATATTGGTCCATTTGAAAGTTAATATATTAGGTCATATGTTATGTAATGAATTATTACATAAGTCAATAATATTCATTTTTATCTTTGAACAAACAAATCCCTTAAAAGGCCATCACAGATAAGTGTACGAACCTACAAATTTTATCCTTTTTCATGTTTTTACGCATTAAATACCGCGGGCTGTATCAACATGCTTTTACAGTTGAAAGAAAAACAACAGTTGCAAGCTTGTTTTCTTCCCTTGACCATGATCTTTGCTTTTAAACTTCAAAGAAATAGAAAAAGTCATTTTGCAGTTCTTAGTGACCTCCTCTCACTCTCCAATCTTCTTCTAAATAAACTCCAAATACTAGTATCAAAGAAGGCATCCCATAACTGATAGATATTGTTTGATTCCACTTCATTTACATTTTATTTTGGTGAGCCTTTCAATTAATCCATCATTTGAATGTATTATCTTCCATGTTATTTTAGGTATTTTTACTAATGTATTCTTCTTTTTTTTTTGCCATGTACAAGTAAATAATGGCCCATAAGAAGAAAGGAAAATGTGCAGGCAGCAACAGCTCTTAGGCCCCAGCTCCTGTAGGTTGAGTTGTTATCAGTTGTTGAAAATATTTCAAATCTCCAATCAAAAAACAAAAAGAAAGTTTGTAATTATCATTTAACGTAATGAAATATTTGTTATTGAAGTTTGATGTATAACTTTTGATGAAAAATATTTTTTATGACATACAGATATATGTTAGGCTATAGCAATGTAGGTAGTATTAGAAGGAAACTTTAATGTCCCTGTTTCAAATGATCAGTTAATGAAGATGTTTTTGAGTCAAGTCCTGATTAATTATTTTGCTCTTAAGACCTCTGATGGATAGGTTTATTGAACGCGATGGCAATTAAGTGAATAATGATTTTTTAATGAACTTAGTAAAACAATGGCCTGTCCTTGGGACGGTGAGGTCGTGTGCAAGTGTGTGGGAGCTGAAAAAATAGGTAATTTTTTTTACATGTTTTGGGTTAATATATTGGATCATATATTATGCAATGTTCAAAATATTATAGAAAATATGAAGAGGCCCCAAGAATGAGGTTGGTGGCATTTCATGCAGTTACTATTGAAGCCATTGGGACAGAAGTTAGGGGAGAGGAAAATATAGAATATTGGTCAATTTGAAAGTTAATATATTAGATCATATGTTATGTAATGAATTATTACATAAGTAAATAACATTCATTTTTGTCTTCAAACAAACAAATCCTTCAAAAGGTCATCACAGATAAGTGTACAAAGTTGCAAATTTCATCCTTTTTCATGTTTTTAAGCAATAAATGTCGTAGGCTGTATCAACATGCTTTTGCAGTTGAAAGAAAAACAACAGTTGCAAGTTTGTTTTCTTCCTTTGACCATCATCTTTGCTGTTAGCCTCCAAAGAAATAGAATAAGTCATTTTGCAGTTCTCAATGATCTCTTTGCATTATTTAGTCTTCTTTTAAACAAACTTCAAACTAGTATTAAAGAAGGCATCCCACAACTTATAGGTATTGTTTGATTCCGCGTCATTTACTTTTTATTTTGGTGGGCCTTTCAATTAATCCATAATTTGAATGTATTATCTTCCATGTTATTTTAGGTTATTTTACTAATATATTCTTCTATTTTTTGACCTTTACAAGTAAACAATGCTCCACAAGAAGAAAGGAAAATCTGAAGGCAGCAGCAACTCTTAGGTCCAAGCTCTTGTATGTCGAGTTGTTATCAGTTGTTGAAAATATTTCAACTCTCCAATCAAGAAACAAAAAGAAAGTATGTAATTATTATTTAAGGTAATGAAATATTTGTTATTGAAGTTTGACATATAACCTTTAATGTAAAATATTTTTTATGACATACAGATATATGCTAGGCTATAGTAATGCAAACAGTATTAGAAGAAAACTTTAATATCACTATTCCAAATGATTAGTTAATGAAGATGTTTTTGATTCAAGTCTTGGTTAATTATTTTGCCCCTAAGACCTTTGATTTAGCTGTAAGAACATTTAAACTTATAAATTCATGGTTAATAGAGCATGGGATTTATACAAGAGTGCGAGGATAACGTTATTGAACTTGAACGTTTTGATCACGTAATTGAAACATTTTTCTCTTTGTTAAGTTAATGGTAGAATAGAACATTTACTCATTCTATTTTATGTATTTTTAATTCTGCCAAGATCTCTTATATACATTATGGATAAGTTTATTAAATATGATGGCAATTAAGTTAATGATGATTTTTTAATGAACTTGGTAAAACAAGGGCCTGTTCTTTGGCCAGTAAGGTCGTGTGTAAGTTTGTAAGAGCTGAAAAGAGAGGTAATTTTTTTTATATGTTTTGAGTTAATATATTGAATCATATGTTATGTAATGTTTAAAATATTACAGGAAATATAGAGAGGCCCCAAGAATGAGGATGGTGCATTTCATGCAGTTACTATTGAAGCCATTGGGGCAGAAGTTAGGGGAGAGAAAAATGTCGAATATTGATCAATTTAGAAGTTAATATATTATATCATAAATTATGTAATGAATTATTACATAAGTCAATAACATTTATTTTTATCTTCAAACAAACAAATCCCTCAAAAGGCCATCACAGATAAGTGTACACAAGCTGCAAATTTCATCCTTTTTCATGGTTTTAGGCAACAAATGATGCAGGCTCTATCAACATGCTTTTACAGTCGAAGGAAAAAGAATAGTTGTATATTTTTTTTCTTCCTCTAACCATCATCTTTGCTTTTAGCCTCCAAAGAAATAGAAAAATTCATTTTACGGTTTTCAATGACCTCCTCTCACTCTCCAGTCTGCTTCTAAACAAACTCCAAACACTGGTATCAAAGAAAGCATCCCATAACTGAGAGGTATTGTTTGATTCCACTTCATTTACCTTTTATTTTGGTGGGCCTTTCAATGAATCCATCATTTAAAAATATTATCTTCCATGTTATTTTAGGTTATTTTACTAATATATTCTTCTATTTTTTATCCTTTACAAGTAAACAATTCTCCACAAGAAGAAAGGAAAATATGATCGCAGCAGCAACTCTCAGGCCCCAGTTCCTGTACGTCGAGTTATTATTAGTTGTTGAAAATATTTCAAGTCTCTAATCAGGAAACAAAAAGAAAGTTGTAATTATCATTTAAGGTAATGAAAGATTAGTTATTGAAGTTTGACGTATAACTTTTAATGTAAAATATTTTTTTATGACATACAGATATATGTTAGGCTATAGCAATGCAAACAGTATTAGAAGGAAACTTTAATGTCACTGTTCCAAATGATCAATTAATTAAGATGTTTTTGAGTTAAGTCCTGATTAATTATTTTGCTCTTAAGACCTCTGATTTAGCTCTAAAAACATTTAAACATATAAATCCATGTTCAATGGAGCATGGAATTTGCACAGGAGTATGAGTATAAGGGTATCAAACTTGAACGTTTTGATCACGTACATGAAAATTTTTTTATTTTGTCAAGTTAATGGTAGAATAGAACATTTACTAATTCTATTTTATGTATTTTCAATTAAGCCAATATCTCCCTTCTATATTATGGATAGGTTTATTGAATGTGACGACAATTAAGTCATTGATGATTTTTTTAATGAACTTGGTAAAACAAGGGCTTGTCCTTGGGCCAGTGAGGTCGTGTGTAAGTTTGTGGGAGCTGAAAAGAGAGGTAATTTTTTTTATATGTTTTGGGTTAATATATTGGATCATATGTTATGTAATATTCAAAATATTATAGGAAATATAAAGAGGCCCTAAGAATGAGGATGGTGCATTTTATGCAGTTACTATTGAAGCCATTGGGGAAGAAGTTAGGGGAGAGGAAAATGTTGAATATTGATCAATTTAGAAGTTAATATATTAGATTATATGTTATGTAATGAATTATTACATAAGTCAATAACATTCATTTTTATCTTCAAACAAACAATTCCCTCAAAAGGCCATCATAGATAAGTGTACGCAAGGTGCAAATTTTATCCTTTTTCATGGTTTTAGGCAACAAATATCGCAGGCTCTATCAACATGTTTTACAGTTGAAAGAAAAACAATAGTTGTAGATTTTTTTTCTTCCTCTGACCATCATCTTTGCTTTTAGCCTCCAAAGAAATAGAAAAAGTCATTTTGCGGTTCTCAGTGACCTCCTCTCACTCTCCAATCTTCTTCTAAACAAACTCCAAACACTAGTATCAAAGAAGGCATCCCATAATTGATAGTTATTGTTTGATTCCACTTCATTTACTTTTTATTTTGGTAGGCCTTTCAATGAATCCATCATTTGAATATATTATCTTCCATGTTATTTTAGGTTGTTTTACTAATATATTCTTTTATTTTTGATCCTTTACAAGTAAACAATTCTTCACAAGAAGAAAGGAAAATGTGAAGGCAGCAGCAGCTATCAGGCCCCAGCTCCTGTACGTCGAGTTGTTATTAGTTGTTGAAAATATTTCAAGTCTCCAATCAGGAAACAAAAAGAAAGTTTGTAATTATCATTTAAGGTAATGAAACATTAGTTATTGAAGTTTGATGTATAACTTTTAATGTAAACTATTTTTTATGACATACAGATATATTTTAGGCTATAGCAATGCAAACAGTATTAGAAGGAAACTTTAATGTCACTATTCCAAATGATCAGTTAAGGAAGATGTTTTTGAGTCAAGTCCTGATTAATTATTTTGCTCTTAAGACCTCTGATTTAGCTGTAAGAACATTTAAACATATAAATCCATGGTTAATGGAGCATGGAATTTGCACAAGAGTATGAGTATAAGGGTATCAAACTTGAATGTTTTGATCACGTAAATGAAAAATTTTTTATTTTGTCAAGTTAATGGTTGAATAGAACATTTACTCATTCTATTTTATGTATTTTCAATTAAGCCAATATATCCCTTCTATATTATGGATAAGTTTATTGAACGTGATGACAATTAAGTCATTGATGATTTTTTTAATGAATTTAGTAAAACAAGGGCCTGTCTTTGGGGCGATGAGGTCGTGTGCAACTTTTTGGGAGCTGAAAAAAGAAGTAATTCTTTTATATGTTTTGGGTTAATATATTAGATCATATGTTATGTAATGTTCAAAATATTACAAAAAATATAGAGAGGCCCCAAGAATGAGGATGGTGCATTTTATGCAGTTACTATTGAAGCCATTGGGGTAGAAGTTAGGCGAGAGGAAAATATCGAATATTGGTCAATTTAGAAGTTAATATATTAGATCATATGTTATGTAATGAATTATTACATAAGTTAATAACATTCATTTTTGTCTTCAAACAAATAAATCCCTCAAAAGACCATCATAAATAAGTGTACAAACTGCAAATTTTATCCTTTTTCATGTTTTTAGGCAATAAATGCCGCAAGCTATATCAACATGCTTTTACAGTTGAAAGAAAAACAACAGTTGTAGGTTTGTTTTCTTCCCTTGACCATCATCTTTGCTCTCAGGCCCCAGCTCCTGTACATCGAGTTGTTATCAGTTATTGAAAATATTTCAAATCTCCATTGAGGAAACAAAAAGAAACTATGTAATTATCATTGAAGGTAATGAAATATTAGTTATTGAAGTTTGATGTATAACTTTTAATGTAAAATATTTTTTATGATATACAGATATATATGGGCTATAGCAATGCAAACAGTATTAGAAGGAAACTTTAATATCACTGTTCTAAATGATCAGTTAATGAAGATGTTTTTGAGTCAAGTCTTGATTAATTATTTTGCTCCAAGTAGCTCTGATTTAGCTGTAAGAACATTTAAACATATGAATCCATGGTTAATGGAGCATAGGATTTGCACCAGAGTAGAAGTATAAAGGTATCAAACTTCAACATTTTGATTAGGTAAATGAAAATTTTTTTGCTTTGTCAAGTTAATAGTAGAATAGAACATTTACTCATTCTATTTTATGTATTTTCAATTCAGCCATCATTTCCTTTCTATATTATGGATAGGTTTATTGAACGTGACAGTAATTAAGTCAATGATGATTTTTTAATGAACTTGGTAAAACAAAGGCCTGTCCTTGGGGCAGTGAGGTCGTGTGCAAGTTTGTTGAGCTGAAAAAGAAGGTAATTTTTTTATATGTTTTGGATTAATATTTTAGATCATATGTTATGTATTGTTTAAAATATTATAGAAAATATGGAGAGGCCTCAAGCATGAGGATGGTGCATTTCATGCAGTTACTATTGAAGCCATTAAGGTAAAAGTTAGGGAAGAGAAAAATATCGAATATTGATCCATTTGAATTTTGTATGGACCAAAATGGTGTGATACTGGATATGGCAGATTCATATTTGTGAAAATATGGTTCCTAAGGTAATGTAGGGATTTCCAATTTTCTATATTTTTATTTCATTTTCTAAAAATGTATTATTTTATATTTGAAGGTTTTCATCTTGTCAATCAAAATTGATTCAACCAATTACAAAATTTTGAAGAACAAGAAAGGTAATTTAAAAGATAAACTTGGACATTGCATGCATTTGGCCTAATGAGTTTGTCAATCATGTTTTACATTTTCTATATTTGCATTTAATAGTTATCCTTTACTTTATTTCACATATTTTAGACTTTTTTAACCATAGAATTTATAGTTTTTATCATGATTCCTTGATTAATGAATTTTAATCTCAATCATAGCCCTATTTTCATTTAATTTTATATGTGAATATAATTGGTCATGTTATTATGGGTTTAGAAGTTTTATTCTTCCATATTTCAATAATTCTTATCTATTATGAGTCGTGTCATGATAAACTTAGAATTAATTGTATCTTGTGTGAATTTATTGAACATGAATCATGTTGAACCTAACAATTTTATTTTAATCAATCAACTCTCAACACCACTCTCGTATTGAAGTTATAACTTGTATTGACTATTTGGATTACAATTTTTACATAATTTTCACTATAAATCTGAACCATCAGTTTATGAAATGGAGGGTTTGATTAGACAGATGGAAATAGTGCTTTACCCATTGATTTTTACATGCTTTTTAGTCATTCTTGAGAGGGGGTTAAGGATTTTTGGGAGAGTTTTATCATACTCACTATATAATTTTCCCTTTTCATATACATACTATTCTTGGATTTGATCACACCCTTTACACATTATTGTTCTTAGACTTGGGTTCTTATCTCAATTTCCCATTTTCTATTATTTTTAGACTTTAATGCTCATTTCTTCTCAAGTTGAAATATCAAGGGTCAAAGCTACAATTGAAGCCTTGAATGAAGTTGAAGAAGCTTTGAAGTAGAAGAAGATTTTAAAGAATTTTGTGTATTTTGTATTGGTTTGAAACATTATGGGTGTATTTTACTTTGAACCCTTCTTTAATATTATTTTGTTATGTTTTATCATGCTTGAGTAGAAAACTTTGTTAGAGTCAAATTAGTTACTTGGGAACCTTATGTTTTGAATGATTAATGAAATATTAGAAATTTCAAAAGAATTTAATATAACTTTAATGTAAAAAAAACATTAATTTCATAAAAAATTACTATTTTTATAAATACTAAAACTTATTTAATATTATTAGAAAATAAAAACAGATCCTTATTTCAACAGGGAAGCAAAAGTAAAATAAATTATTATTTCTCATACATATGAATTTTATTGTCAAAAAAATAGAGGGAAAAGGATAAAATTTAGTGAAGTTGAGATATTTAGGCTTAAAAAAATGGGAGATGAAAAAGTTAAGTGACTAGATTTGTTGCTTCAAATACCAACATCTTTTATCTTCATTTTTTGTATGTTAATATTTTATGTCCATAGTAATTAATATTATGATATCTTAGAACTATTTTTATGAGATAGAAGAAGAATGTTTTATTAGTTAGAATTTTTATTTCGACACATTTACATCACATATTGAACATTTTTTCCCCTTTTCTTTGTAGCTGAGGAACCTTGAGTGTTTAACTGAATCACGAAGGTGGAATAAGATATCAGGTGGATATATGGTGTAATTCCTCTAGTGGGAGAGACTGTAGCTTTAGCTAAGATGATGAAATTAAGTAGTTGACTGGATATGTATATCTATATAAACCGCAACCTTCAAAACATGATATCATAGTGGAATTGTTAAAAATTCTTTCATTTTAATTCCTTTTAAAATATGGATTTAATTCATAAATTACATTTCATTTTTGAATGTGATTCAATAAGAACAAATTAATACAGATTTAATTCATAGATTTTATTTCATTTTTAAATATGATTCAATAAGACAAATCAATGTTTATCATTACAAATGAAAACTCTTTCAATTTTAAAATTCGCCCTTCCCAAATTCAATTTTACAATTGGTGCTTTATTTTTTTTTTTAATATTGATATTTAATTTAAATGAATTTTCAAACTTTTTATATTAAATTTATCATTAAATATGATGAATTTCTCAATATTATATTATATTATACTAAATAAGTAAATAAATATTTATAATTCATAAGTTAAGAAATTATTAAAAATATTTTAAAATGTAATATAATATTTGAATTTCTTTTAATTATATAATTTATATTGATGATAATATAAAAGTAATAATTTTAAATTTATAAAAGAAATTGTAAACATTCAGTTTATATTAGTAAGAATAATAACATTTTTGTGCGTACAAAGCATGAGTTTCACATGTTTGTATTGAACCAAAAAGGCAGAATTCGAGTAAGAAGCACTTGCAAGGCAAATAGAAAAAAATACTATGTGTCTCTGCTTTTATTTCAGGTGTTTTTTTTCTTCTCTTCCTCGATTTCCAAAATATACCATTTTCATTGTTCTTTGATTTCTTGGTTCTCTTTCTTTCTCCCTCCTCTTCCTCCATTAGCAGAATGCACCATTTCTGTCAAAAGCACTATTCTTTGATTTACTGTAATTGTAAATATTTAGTTTATATTAGTAAGAATAATAACATTTCTGTGTGTGCAAAGCATGAGTTTTACATGTTTGTATTGAATCAAAAAGGTAGAAGTCAAGCAAGAAGCACCTTTAGTGCAAAAAAAAAAAAATACCCTGCTTCTCTGCTTTTATTTAGCAGTTCAAATATGCTTTTTCTCCTCTTCTTGGTTTGAAAAATACACCATTTTTGTAAAAAAAGCACTATTCTTTGATTTACTGGGTTGTAAACATTCAGTTTATATTAGTAAGAATAATAATATTTTTGTGCATGTGAAGCATGAGTTTTACATGTTTGAATTGAACTAAAAAGGAGAAGTTGAGCAAGAAGCACCTTCAGTGCAAACAAAAAACATACTTTGCATCTCTACTTTTATTTACCATTTTACGTATTTTTTTTCTCCTTTTTCTCCATTTACAAAATACATCATTTTTGTGAGAAAGCATTGTTCTTTGATTTATTGGTTCTCTTAATGTCATATTATATATATATATATAAGAAAAATTCATCCCCTGGTCAATAAAAGCCATCTAAAGAACATTAAGCAAATACATGAAGTGAAGAAACAAAGTGATTTAAGCAAGGCAAGGCACACAATTCTTCACAAAAGGCCCCACGCGCCTCTTCTTTGTGCTCTCCCGGGAAATCAAGCAACACGTTTCTTTCTTTTATTTTTTTCTTTTATTTTTCTTTTTCTCAAGCAGCACTGGGCACATTTAATCGTAAGCCTTTTATCATGCACGAGGAACAGTTTTCTCATTAGATGTTATGCACAAGTGTAATAGGTGTTTCGACAAACCATAAAGCAAACCATACGAAACAATATACAATGCAATGTGCAAGAGAGTACCTACAATAGTCCTATGTGGAAGCTGCTTAAAAAACAAAAAAAAAATCCATGAAAGAAAATGATCATAATTTTACAGAAGTTCAGTTACCGTTCATATGCAGTTCGGAAAAGTAGCTTAACCTTCTTCCCAATCTATATCATCCTCGTCATCTCCTGAAACCTCTGCTTCAACATTCAAGTCAGCAATCCGGTAGCCTTCTGTCACGTTGCCTGCGAAGTTGAATGCGGTGTTTAATAAAGAAAACCACAAAAATGATACCTATGTTTACAAATGGTAAAATGAAGAAGTCAAGAACATATATAGAATTTCCACCACAAATTTTAGTTTGGTTTGATTACTATCATTTTTGTATGCCAACCAAGTTTCTCCAGAAAACAAAGCCAACAAGTTTTAGTTTGGTTTGATTTCAACAATTTTGCCATTCTTCATTATTTAACCAAAGTAGCGTGCTTCTTGACTTCTGTAAATTAACAGCAAGCCCTCTCTATGGATACACAAAACATAAGACCAACATAATACGAAAATAAACCAAAAAAAGTAAGGTTTGCTCCAGCTAGCTAAGCATGGGCTAACATGACGTGGCCCTTGGATTAGAGAAGGTCCTGTTCCATAGTATGATTATTGAGACTTACCTCCTGTTGAGGTCTCTTCCCATCCAACTTCATCTTCCTCTTCATACTCTTCACGTTTGGACTTCATGCCCACTTGACGATTTGAGGACAATTCAACGGCAGTATTCGACATGGGCATTTGTGATGACTCTTGCATCTTAGCAGCTTCTTCTAGTTCTTGTTGTCTCTTAAGGAGAGCAGCATAATAAGCTTTTGCATACTCATCCTGTAATCAGAACGGAGGAGCCAACAACGGAAACAGAAGAATGGAAAAAGAAAACATTAGAGAGCAAATACTCAACCAACTGTATTAGGAAGATAAAAAAATTTGATATTGTTTCAACACCTGATATTGTGTAGCACTTTCATCATTTGTAGCGGACTTTTTGTCATCTAAGAATCCTGGTGCTGCTGAACTACCATCCATCTTACTCTCCTGCTTGATAACCTCACCGTATTGCTCTTTTGCGAGGTTCATTCCCTCCCTAATCATCCATGGTGGTAAAACTTTCAGACCTGAGCCATCAGCTTCTGGTTTGACTTCATCTTCCTTGCCTCCAACACCAGAAAAGGCAACTTCAACCTACCAATATCAGTCATGATCATGAATGATCCAATCAAACCAGATTTTGAGCCAATGTCAGAATTAAGAATAATCTCATTAATCTTACCGAGCAGAGATATCATGGCAATTAAAATGTCCACTACAGACTTTCTCATTTTCTTCAATTTTAATATAAAATCTGATATAGATCAAACAAAGGGGGAAGAAAGGAAAAGAGAATTCTCGGAGAAAGAAAGAGGCATAGACTAAGCAGTTCAAAAAGACAGGAAACACATCAAGTCAAATATAACCACTTAAATCCTACTCTATAGGTTTAACGAGCAAAGCTTTAACCGTTCATATTGTCAAGAAAATGCAGTTATACTTCATCAAATGGCTTTAACCATCTCTTATTATGACTGGATTTAACCTGATCGTATTAGCTAGGACTAAAAGAGATCCCACCTTTTGCAACAGGTCAAAATCCACAGGCTCAGTTTCTTGAAAATGCAAGAATCATAAGGATTCAAATGCTACGGACATTTTCATTAGTTTAGACACAAATTGTCCCAATTGTGTAAGCAAATGGATTAGTAAGCATGAGAATCCCATATGGAAAAGATGCAAATAATTTAATGGTATATAAGTGGAGTAATTGGTACTTAACAAAAATCAATTGATTTTGGACAAGATGAGTACCAACCCCAATTATGATCACTTATGATCATTGTTGCGAGTTTGACCCAACACTCTCTTCGACCCATAGAATTTAAGCATTTGATAGGCTTCCAATTGCACTGTTGTGAGTTTAACACAACACTCTCTTTAGCATAGGAAGTTTCTACAATCTACAATCATCAATTCATGCTGTATGGCACAAGAAGATACACGATCGTTGCCCACACATACACATGCACTTCTTGTTTCTCGAATTTTGGAAAAAAAGAAGGTATGGATTCTCACCTGGTTATTTTAAAAACCATCAATGCAGATTAAGGACAGCAAAATAATCAAATATGGAACTCAAGATACCTCCTAAACTGTTACATGGAAGCTTAATTTTAGTACCATTTAGGTATTTGCTGGAACACATGAAGTAAGTCACTTTCTATTGTTCCTGATCAGTCTTGGTTTATTTTTTCGAAGCTAGTATTAGTTTTTAATTCTCATTGTATACATTCCAGATAGGTTTATATTGCTTTTTCTATCATTTCAGTTTAATATAATCAAAAGCATCTTAACTATTTTAAGTTACGTGATGCAGTCTCCTTAAAAGTGTGATTCCCGAGGACTTCTAAGAGTGATTCTCGGAACCTTTTTCTGTTTTTTTAACTCATTTCCGATCTAAAACAGTGAACTCCCAAAAACTTTATTTTTCTCAATAAATGTAAAATATAAACCACAAAGCTCCCCTCAATCACCAATGCAAACCACAAAGATCCGACACATCATGTGTCAGGTAAAGATAAAACGGGTAATTTCTCAGACATATTTAGGAAAAGAAGGAAAGGTCAATCAGAAAATGGCACTTGATTTTTTCCCTTTGGCTTTCACTTTTGAAAAACATCCAGAAATAAAAATGCTCATCATAAATAAATCGAAGGTAGGTAAGCACAGTATGTGTCAGCCTCAAAAAATAAGAAAAACTATCGTTCCTTCACAGTTTCTGTTTAGTAACATGACATGCCAGTTTGAAGACGAGATATACACAAGAAGAGTCAGTATTCTCCATGCCGGGTTCTATTGAAACATCCCATATTGCTAAGTTGAAAAATGTTAAAAGCTAAGATAAGAATGTTAAAGGGTTTACTATGTGGTATGCATAAACTAGAAGCCAACCCAAATCAATATAAACATCTTACCTATTTCATGGGTATCTCTGACCCGTAAAATCTTATCGGGTAATATAGTGAGTCTAGCCCAGTTTGTTTATTTGTCAACTATCCATCTGAATATCCATTATGGATCTTCAGGACATGTACTTGTAAACAATTGACTATCCTTGCTTCAAAGGAAGTATACCAGAACGTGAAACTGAGCGTTCAAGCAATTAAGAGTACTTTTTAAGAAGTCGCAACTTTGCCTCAAACATTTCACATATGAGGGAGGGAGAGAAATATCAAAGGATTTACAAAAACAAGAAAAAAAATACCTTTGTCTCCCCAAGAAATGGCATTGGTGTTCCGCCATAACCCATGCTTTGGGATTTAGAAGGATCATTGGAACTACCATTGCCATTTGCTGCACGTGCTGCAGCAGTTGCTCGAGCTTCCCATGCATGAAGACTTCCAAATTCAGGAACAGGTAGATCCTTGACTCTGCTAAGCTGATCCATCAACGGCTTAAGTTGCACCTGTAGCCATTTTGTTTGCCCGTCCAAAATGAAAGTACATATGAAAATGTATGCTGAGAATGCAACAGATTATCAGCAAGTGTTTGCATGTAATCCATAGCGGAAGACAGGCATTTAGGGATACATTTTTACAGTTCTGTTATACACAATATAATATGTAACATTTCTTTTGTTGTCTTGTACATTTCTTAACATAGCTTTGCAACAGTTTCCAAGGTAATTTAATAGCACGTGTATTTATGAAAGTTGTTTAAAACAACTAAATTCTGCTAACACAAAACAATTCCATGCAATGAGAATTTTAATGTGGTAAAGGGGCGAGACAAATAACAGACCTCCATTTTTTGAAGTAAATCCTTTAATTTTTCACGTTGCCGTTTCCTTGCATTATCATCTCCATCTCCGTCTTGAGCAGCTAACTTGTCGCTTTCTGTCACAAGTTCTCCATTGCACTTCTCACAGTGAAAGGATTCATCATCTGGACAAAGTAATTGAAGAGCATCCAAAGCATTGTACCTAATCGCACAATATCAAAAAGACATGATTTTAGGAATACAAAACTCAAAAACCAACCCCCTCCCCTCTCCCTGAAAACAGATAAATGGAAAATGACAGAGAGAGAGAAAAAAAAATACTGATACCTCTTCCCACAATTAGGGCATATATACTCTTGAATAGTATTCTTATTTTCCAGTTCATCCTTTAGCTTTTTCCTCAAGCGATGCAGTCTGTACCTAACAACATCATATATCTGGTATCTAGATTTTAGTAAAGCCTCATCCCAAACAATGCAGAAGCTGAAAATTTATGAAAACTATCAAAATCAGAGGCTCGTTCAAACCAAGAAGACAAAAACCTGTGCATAATCCAGACAGCAGTAAGAGTGAGTGTGCAGCTTTACTTTTTCGTCTCCCTTTGCAGGCTGTTGACCTTCAGCTGTGACCGCTATGGCAGCACTATACATCTTTGCTCCCTTAGCTGTCTGCAAAGGATAAAAGCAAAGGC
The DNA here is from genome assembly GCA_948192965.1 of Dalechampia spathulata. Lineage (NCBI taxonomy): Eukaryota > Viridiplantae > Streptophyta > Magnoliopsida > Malpighiales > Euphorbiaceae > Dalechampia > Dalechampia spathulata. The sequence goes on along the minus strand of CANYBF011310188.1, from coordinate 5,468 downwards.
GAGGATAATTTCTGTCAAGCTGCGTAATAAAGGACTACAACTAATAGAAGAAAACACAGTATGTGGCTAAACTCCAACCTCTTTCCTGTGATCTCGTGTCACTAGTTTTTCTTCTTCAAGAAATCGCAAGATCCTACGAAGTTGCTTTAAGTGCAATTTCAAATCCTTCGCTAGATCTTCTTCTCTTACCCATTGTCGTCTGCAACATAATATATCAATATAATGAACCAGTTACAGCCAAGTTCACAAACCAAAAAAACTGTAGGTCATCAAAACATAAAATTCATTTTTAACAATACACATTTACACAGCTTAAATTCTATCTTAGATGAATAGAACAAATCCAACAAGGGAACATTTTTGAAAGTAATTACAAAGACAACAGACCTTTGAATTTTATAATTTATTCTGTATCAAATGGTTATTTACAAAGTTTGAGTCCTAAACTAAGGTAGACCACATAAATCATTCTTTTGATTCTGTATAATTTTAGGCTACATCTTCCAAACGATGTAGAGCATTTAGGTCCATACTTGCACTACTTGCTTTCAAGTTAATTCCATTCTACACCTTCCATTCCTTTTGTCCTGTACCACATGTTCAACTTCACTAACGTTGAACTAACTAGTCTATGATTCACATTCTCAAATGTTTTAGTCTTTGTTCTCTTAGCTTATCCTTTGTTGGCGTCACCCCACGTTTTCCCTTACGTCCTTATGTCCAAACATCCATCTTAGCATTATCATATCCGAAATACTAGACATGATATTTATTAATCATCTAGTCGAACGCTTAAAACAGCATAACTGACCATATCACAGAGCAATTAAACTCAATCCTCAGTTTGTTGATGGTATGTTACAGTGATAGGACTTGATAGCATTTCTTCAATTCATGTGTCTTTAATGTTTAAAAAAATATATTTAAAAAAGGTAACAACAAGCAATCTAAATAAAATCATACTAGAATAAAATAATATGTCATTCAACCAAACAGAGAAGAATAATTAAAATACTTCAATCCCTTAAAAACAAAATCAAAAAAATTAAGAGTGAAAAGTTTCAACACAAAATACAAAAGAAACCTGGTTAAAGCATCAAGCACAACTACAGCTATCCCTCTGTTATCACTCCTTCCTGTTTTGGGCTGATTATCCCCTTTGGTTATATCATCGTAAAAGGCTCGAGCTGCAAGCTTCACTAATCTGGTTGATTCCACAAAAGCCAATTGTTAAAAATATAAAACAGAAAGCAAGAAACAATCAACGTTGGAGAAAAAAATGACAAAGTTGATGGTGGGTTCTAAATATTACCGCTTGAAAGGTTCGATACTCATGTTCTTGGTGTTGGCATCACAATAGCATATCTAATAACAACTGGGAGAAAAAAAGATCAACTGGTAAGTTTGTAACACACCGCAGGAAGTAGCAGCTGATAACCAAAGCAAAACAAAGATTTAAACCACCCGGACTTTGTTCAGAAAAACTCGAGGCAAATTCATAAAACTTTATAATTTTCTAATGATAAAAGAATACCACGTGATACCACTAATTTTCACTTTGCATTTTTTTCATAACATACAAGCACTTGTTATTTAGTTTTTGGTTCATTTTAATACCATAGGGGAAGATATCATTATACTTTCAATATATTTTTAACATTATATGTTCATATATTATGAATATTAGCATGATCACTTATACAACAAACGATAATATACTTGTAATGAATAAAATTAGTATAAACTTTCCAAGTTAAATAGGAAAAAATAAATAATTTTTAAAATAAATTAAGAACCATTTTTAAGTTGCTGGGTTAGACTTGATCGATAATTTTATTTTTAAAAAATCATATTATCTAAATATAAAATTATAAAATTCTTTTTTATGAGGAAGGTATCAAAATGTAAATAAAAAAAAAATTTTAAAAAACCACATGCCTCTAAATATTCGTAAATTAGTGAAACCATCATGTATGTATTTTTGCACTTTTCTATAAATTAATTTCATTTAAAGAGTCTATTTTTTATAAGAAAACACATATGTTAATGATTAGAATGGTTAATCTGATTGGCAAGATTATGTGAAACGTAAGGTTAATTAAGCAACCTGCTTCAATTTACAATAGCTAAATAAAATTTAATTTACATCCTAAATGAAGTGAAATGGACTGCAAAGATAACAATATATATCGAAGGCAGACGTCTATAAGTAGAAAAGGAAAGAAAGAATGCAAAGAATTCAAAGCAAGAAATTGTACTTGATATCAAGCAACAATAGAACAACAACCAACAACGCACTTCTAACAGGGTTCTTTTAGTTTTATTTGTTATTTACATTAAAAAAAATTGCAGGAATTCTTAGCATGAAAGTTCTCAGTTACAAATCAAAATACTTGCAGAACCAGAGACAAAAAGAGAAAAGATTACCGGATGAGTTGACCGGAAGACGGTGTAGAGGAAGAAGCAGGGGCGGTGTAGAAGTTGGCGGGGAGAGTAAAGAGTGAAGGAAGGAGAAGATTGGGATAGAGAATATCCAAAGTTTGAGCAGTTTCTTTAATTGTTTTAGGATTATCTGTTTTGAATTTATTCTTTTTCTACTTTTATATATTTTTAGAAGCTAACTTTGACTATTTATTAAACTGGAGTTTCAGTAACATCTAGAAACAATTTACGATTAAAAAGAAAAATAAAATGTTAAAATTAAATATATCATTAAATTTCTAAATTATTTTTTAGGAACTTATTTTTTATAATTATATTTTAATTATTTATTTTTAACTTAAAATTTTTTTATTAGAGCCTTTTCATGAAACAAAAATTTGTATTCTAATACTTATGAAACAAAAATTTGATATACATAAAATAATATATATATATATATATATATATATATATATATATATATATATATATGTAGTTATAGAAAGAATCTAAAACGTAAATTAATTATAATTAATTATAATTTCATATTAATGTATTTTATTTTAAAATAATTATTAATAAAATAAAAATTTTTTACTTATAATACAATTAATTATAAATTTAATTTAAAAATAAAAATATTTTACCTATAATAAATATTAATTTGTGATTAAATATCAAACGAATTAATTTATATTTTCTTTAAAGATATTATTGACTTTCTTTATATGTTTTATATGATTATTTATTTTAAAATTCTTATTTCAATAAAGATATAATTAATCATCAAAGTAAATGATAAAAAAATAAATAATAATTAAATATTATCAAAATTTATAAATAAAAATTAAAAAGATTTAAATATTTACTAATCGATAAGTATCTGAATATTTCTTTTTTTTTTTCATATTTCTAACAATTTTGAAGTAAAAAACTTATATTATGCAATCAATAACATTTGCATCAAAATAAAAATATATAAATATTAAAAATAAAAATGTAAAAAATCTTATATTAAAACTCTATTCAGATTTAACACATTCTAACCATAATAGTTCAATCTTCTTCATTGATGTTAATATCCAAGTGTAAAGAATATGTTATATGTATTAAGTAAATAATGAGTTAAAATGTAATGTATCATGGAAAGAATGTATTCTATAATTTCATATGTAGGAAAAATATAAATATATGAGAAATATTAAAGGTTATAATTTAATATTCAATTAATTTTAAATATCATTGAAATCCTCAAGTAAAATGTCAACAACACAACTAAACAAGAATTACATAGAGTCAAAAGTATAATACAATAATTTTATAATGATTTGATTAACAAATACCAACATTCACTTACCCAAGCTATCCGCTTTAGTTTTCACTAATTAATTCAATGATTATAATAATAAAATTCTTCAACCAACAATCAAACCCTAGTATTTTCTCAAAGTTCATACTAAAACCCTTACAAAGTATTTTCTTCAGGCTCACATACAACCTTCATTCAATTTTAATCTTTTTCTATCTTTCAAAACATAGTCCAAGAGAAAAACAAGAATTAAAAAATACAAAAACCTTTTTTAAATGATTTATAAATCAAAAATTCAAGAAATACATAAATCAACTAATAAATGAGCTCAAGAAGGAAAAATGATTAATTGATGATCAGAGATTGAATTCTTACTTTTAATAAAGTTAATCCATATCAATATAAATTTTTTCTAGCTCAAATGATCGTTGGAGTGAATTTTATGCCAAAAGAATTATTTTAGAACATTTTAAAACAACACAGAAAAGCTATTTACATTAGGTATATGACCATATATGTTACACCCACGTTAGAGACCCTAGGAGTTATGTGTGTATACGTGTCTAGGGCTCTATGTGAATGTATATATATAAATGCATATGTGCATATGATGATGGATTGATATGTATGCGTTTATATGCTTCAATGTGTGACGTCACCTCGTTGGGAAGCGTGTCTTCTCGGTCGGATGAGGGACGGCTTGTAATTGTGCTTAGGAATGTATATTGAAGTGTTGCAGGGTTGGTAAGAAGGTTTGGGTTATTTAGGGATGAGTTAGGCTTGCCAAATAGGCAAGTTGTGTATTTTAGGAAGTGGTACGGGCGTACGTATAGGGCGTACGGTCGTACGAGACAGAGAGGAAACAGGGAATTGAGGGCCTCGAGTGCGTACGGGCGTACCACATAGGCGTACGGTCGTACCGCAGCTCGCAGGAATCAGTTTTGCTCGCAAGAAAATTTAGGTTTGTCAGGTGAACAGTATCCGTACGGGCGTACCAATAGGTGGTACGGCCGTACCGTTCCTCGCAGGTTTTTGGTTTGTCAGGCTTTTAGGGTCGGTACGGGCGTACCAATGTCCGTACGGCCGTATGCGACTCTATATTTGACTTTTAAGGCAGTTTTCAGACGGGTTTTCTTAAGGTTTAATCCTTTTTCCCTTCAGCTTTTCTGCCCTAAACCCTACCAAAGCACCTTCTTATCGATTCTAAACCCTGCTAGCGTTTAAGAACGCATGATAGAAGTTGAATTCAAGTAAGGACAAGATCGTTGACTATAGCTAGAGGTTGCTTGCGATTGAGGTTAGTGCTAGTTTTATTGTTTTAGCCACTTTTTGGCTAGTGATTGCTGTCGGGAGACTTCAATGAAGTCTAGGCTCATGTTTATGCATCTTTTGGCTTATTGTGATTGCCTACAGCGTTTAGGTGCATGTAATTGGTTCAATTGTATCGCTTGTGGATTGATACGTTGATATTTGATGTGGAAATACTTGGAATGTTATGTTTTCCTTGCCTATGGATGTGAATAATGCATAATATGTGATACCATGTAATGTTTGGATAGAGAACATGCATGGAAAGGAAGAATGAAAGGAAAAGAGGGAAAAGAAATGAGAAATGAGGGCAGAGCTCAGCTCTGGGCACACTGGATCACAGAGTAAATGGATTCCTACGGGAATTGTTAGATAAATGACCTCCCGAGATGGGAGATGAGTCTCGAGACCTATAGTAGGTTTGAGTGCA
>CANYBF011310024.1:0-10448 GCA_948192965.1 Dalechampia spathulata | reverse complement strand
CAAACGGTTGCTTGCTTGGAACATCCTTATTTCATGTGGATACTATTGGAGGCTGCCTAGTTTGGTGGTTTTTGGTTTGCTACAACCATAAACGCAATAGAGATCAAGAACGAAGGACATCTGCATTGAATATAAGAGTTACTATCAAACTGTCGCTTCTAATCTCTAATCTATTTTCTCTGTGTTTTGATGCAAAGATTATCTTTTGGTTTGTTATTTTAAAATGAAAATTTTAAATTTCTTCCGCTGCTTAATAATTACACAAACCAACACATAGACTGGTTGATGAGCTACTATATTATGGCTAATGAAGCATCATTTAGTACTGAGAGAAAAGTGTGTGATGGAGAGGCAACATTCTTAGGAGGTTATGAGTCTAACATGGTATGCACATGATAGAGAAAGTTAGCATGAATGCATGTGTATGCATATACAATTGCATGTGATGCATGTAATATGACACATAGGATGTATGCATGGCCTATGCTAGGAAACATCCAGTGTTATGGCTACAAGAGAAAATGGTTAGTAAAAATCATACATGAGCATGCATGTATGCATGTTGGACATAAAACATGAAAAGGTTAGTGAACACGTAGCATACAGCAGTACTCTCTACCACCCTTATACCTCCACAAAGATAGGTCTGTCCAAAATCTCTTAGGTGGGATACTAGCTTGAAGTTACATTAGGAACTCAAGGATCGAAACTCTTAGTATATGAAGTAACCAAAAGATGATAGTTGCCCGATCATATAAGGGATTACGATAAAAATCTAACAACATTTCAACATGATCATGCCAATAATCTACCTGTGATCGCACTGATAATCTACATGTGACCATACTGATGACAGACTCTGGTAGAACCATAATGAGTGCAACGTCTAAATCCCAATAGCAAAATGTAATCTATGTATATCCTCACCATCATATATTGGATGTGCCACTAAGGACAGGTCCACCTGATCTCACTCTTTAAGATAGCTCCCATCCACTTGACCCAACCATCGAATTTTAGTGTCCTAACCTTACTGAAGGTGTAGTCTCTTCATATATGACTATAAGGTGTGTAGCCTTATGGATCACTCATTGCTAGTACCAAGATCCCTAGCTTCCTAAACTTAGATCTGTAAAAAAAAAGAAAAAAAAGAAAAGAAAAAGAAAAATAAAATTTGCTAAGTTGAAAACCTTACAAAAGGCCACTCACACAAAAATTAGAGCAACTCGCTAAGCTGAAAACCCAAGGGGGTAGTTTAGGTAAAAATTAAGGTCCAAAAATAAATCAATGGCCTGATGAACTGAAAACCTCACAAAAAGTGATAGAGAGGTAGTCAACAGATCCCTGTGGCCGGATGGGTCAATAAATAGAAACTGTGCTTGCATTCTGAATCCTACTAGCCTCATCCATGAAGGGGTAGTCAGCAGCTTATGGCCGCACCCTCTATAGTCAACAGTGACCTTGGTATCATATGGCTAATATTAAACACCCTGATCAGATATGGGACTGCCTCTCCAGTAAGCGCTGACACTATTAGTATCGCCATCATGCTACATATGACTCCAAGGATAGCAATAAACTCCTCATACATTAAACATAGGTCCATATGTCCAAATCAAAAGACATGGGCAACTAGATCCTAAAACTGCACAGCAATAAATAGAAAAGCAGTATTGATGGAGACCTGCTAAAAAGTCTTTAGATACTGGAGTATGAGCTTGCTTAGTTGACTCTACTTAGTGTCACCCCACTAGCAAGAAAGTGTTCAAAAAGAAGAAAGTGATTGTTGAGTCATGATCTATTCTTGCATGGAAGAATGGATGAGTTATGTTTTGAAGGAGAAGAATAATTTATATTATTCTTGCAAAAGAATAATAATGATAAGCATTTTGGGTTTCACTATTAAATTCAAAAGATACAGAGTTTGAGCACTTGACAGCTTGTAGTATTCGTACACCACAACATGAGTGTACTAAGCCTTCATGCTAGGCAATGCTACTTTATCATATGTTCTGATATAGAAGCTTCAGAGTTTTGACATCATGCATGTAGAATCTGACATCCCATCTACCCTAGGTGCTATTATCTCTTAACTATTCCTCATCTGAACTAGAACTGTCGAGAACCTTAATGTTGTATCGCTCTAGGCGTATTGTCAACTGGGTGATTTCTCTACCCATCTGCTTAGTCATCTGAGCATGGCAATCTTGCTCCTCTTGCTTCAAATGCCAACTTATATACATTAATGCAAGCATATAGGCATATTGGTCATACACCCATGTAAAGATATCATGATCATAATCATAACAGGTGCTTACTTGGACATCTTGAATCTCAAAGCTATGATAGTGGTGTAGTCTCGTCAGCAACCTCATAATGTTAGCCATGGCATCCCAAGGCATCTAGATAGGTCAAACATATATTAGATCAGTAGAATTAGCTATATACTAATGCACTTCATCAACTAACATGAGTGGTATTTGATGGATTGAACTCAATCTCGTCTCTCATCGATACTAGGAAAGATGTGTCATACGAGCAGCCAACTCATTGTAAGAATATATTAGTGGGTTTAGAGGCCATATTAGTTGACTCTTAATAAAGCTCTATAAATGCTCATATGCAAGAGGTACATCTCAAGTGTCGAGCTCTAGTTTCAATGGTGTCACCTCAAATGCAACACTACACTATCTCTTCGACGTACCACCACCTTTAGAATTACCAATAGTTAGTAAACCATGATGTCCACCTCTACCACTAGACGCATCAAGTCTACCACCAGATCCATTGGATCTATCATATTGGCCTCTATACAAAGATAGCTCAATAATAACCTTTGGGTCTGTGTCAGTGCAGGATGCCCAGAATATAGCTCGTGGTGGTACAGTAGGCTCCATACATCCTTTTAGTCCTAACTACCAGTTGACAACATGCTCGCCTAAATAGAAGAGTTGACACTTAGGGCTCTCTAGCAACATATGATGCTTATTCTTACGAGATGAGTTGGTGAAGTACTCTTGCCATGGGAATATGTTACTCTAGGGATAGGAGCAAACCTATTCTAAACAGCAATGATAGACAATCAAATCCCAACTCAAGTATTTTCTAAATTAGTTAAATTCAATTTTATGCTAACAAAATTGCTTTCTTCTTGCCTAATCTAAGGTTCAATTTATGCTTATAAATGCCTAAGTGACCAATCTTTAGTGGAATCATCAAAAAAACTTTACAGGTTGCTAAATTATGCTTTCTATATAAGTAAAATACATCAATTTTTACTAATGTGCATCAACCTCTGGATTTCTTTGCTAACATGTGTTGGGTATCCATGAAGATATACATATAGAATTAGGCTTCTTTCAAAAATTTCTGAATTTTTGGAGATTATTTTCCCTAGGGAGTCCAATTTTTATGAACCATAGCATTTGAAAAATCCAAAAAATCAATCATAATGTAGCAGACTGGTATTCAAAATTTTACGTATTTTATCTATTCTATTTCAATTTTAATTTCATTGATAGATTGTTTTTCCATATCTAGTATGGATAGGAAATTAATCTAGGACATGATCAGTTTTAATCAAACCATTGACTATTGATTAAGTTGTTCACCATATAGTGTTGTATTCTAGTAATGGGTCTTGAATGTAATCTTTAGAGATATTTGATACTTATTTGATGGCATGAGCATTAGATCCAATAGTTGATCACCTTAGAACCAACAGTTGACCACCTGATCCAGCAGTGATCGTGAGATCAAGTATTTACCTCTTAAACCCTAGCGGTATGCATTTAAACTCAAACTTCAAGTGATTTTTTAGCGTTGCAATAAAGTCATCAATCCAACAGTTGACCTAATCATCATTGATCATCTTGCTCGTGCATCGAGCTCTTAGTGGTAAAATTAGGTCGCAAGCCTCAACATGAGCACTACTTGATGAGCATTGATCATCTCACCTGAGCATCAGGCTTTCAATGGCAGAATTGGATTGCAAGCCTCAACATAAGCATCATTTGATTAGCATTGATCATCTCACCTAAGCACTAAGCTCCCAGTGGTAGCATTGGGTACTCATTTCTCCCTAATAGATTCATTGGCCTCAACATGAGTATTATCTGATCAAGCATCAATCATCTTGCCCGAGCGTTTGGCTCCCAGTATATTTTCCTCAGCCGAGTCATAAGTTTTAGCCCACACATTGGGCTTCCAATGCTAGAATTAAGACAGCAATCTTGATGCCCTCAGTGGATCTCATTCTCTTCCCCAATGAAGTTGTAAGCCTTAGCATTAGCAACTTGATGGAGTTTTCCCCAATGGATCATTTTCACATCCTTAGTAGATCCTAATTTCCCCCGTGGAGTTGCAAGCCTCAACATAAGTATCTTGAGCATTTTGTAAGCCTCAACATAAGCATGGGACCTCAATACGAGCATTGGTTAGGTATTCTTCTTGCTTTTAATGAAAAGTCATGTTGTGATTAGGTCTCAAAAGGCAAACTGTAGACCTTGACTTTTTACCCATGCTTTGCGACTTTGGATTTTCCTTGATTTAGATTAGTATCGATCCCCGATGTCATCCCCAATTTGCATACATGCCTTTGAGTCTCCCTTAAGTGTTTTAAACATGCAGAGCACATTACATTTTACTTATGGAAGGTGGAGCATATAACATGCATTTAATGATATATGTAACACATAGTGCCACATGCTGTACATGTTCTGAAAATATTCACATGGTTGGTGGCCTTTTCCCATGCAAACCTAATATGGTCCATATGGTACCAAGTATTTATCCCTCAAATAATGCTTGTTTAACCTATGGTGCACATCCTAATGTCCCTATATTGGGCAATGCCCATAGGTAAAAAATGGATTATGTTTGGCATCTGCTGCTACATGCTGCACATATAGCCTTTTTCTAGGATATATCTTGCGCATATGGCTCAAAATTTTTAGAATCCCACATTACTAATGTGATTTCCTTGACCCCATGACCCTTACCTATAAATACAAGCCTTGTATTTATGGAATAAGGGTTTGAAATTCATAAGACTTGCCTAAACTCTGCCAAATTTTAATCTCACTTAATTAAGTACTTAATTAAGTAATTAATCTAGGATTATAGACTAATTAATCCTACTTAAATCCCTAATCATGTTTGAAATCAAGTTTACATAAGCTAAACCTATTATGGTGAGTTGAATGTCTATTCTCTTTTTCTTCTTTCACTTGATTTCATTATGGGTTTATGATTTTTGGGTTTATTCTTGATGATTGGCTTCAATCATGCATGTTATGATGATTGTCAATGCTTATTCATGGTTTAAATGATCTATGATTATTAAATCTACTGAGATTTGAGTTTGGATTCATGTTTTTTGCTTTAAACATGTTCTTCTTCATTATGTCCATGCTACATGTTATGCATAACATGTAATGTGCACCACACATAGCATATATGTGGTGCACATCATGCTATGTGTGGCACACATAGCTTCCTAATTTGCCAAAAACTACTATTTTTCATTTGTTCTTCACTTGATTTCTCTTCTCTTCATCCTTAAAGTTCTCAGAAGCATTAGTAGCTTTACAGTAGCCCTAATGATATGAATTCATCATACATTGATTACATTTCATTATTTTTGGCTTTTAAATCATATTTCTCAAGTTAAATGCTTATTTAATTTATTTAAGTGATGTTTGATATGATTGGCTTTGATTGGTTGAGTTTTCTATCTCCAATTATCATTTATGTGATGTTAGTGACTCCTAGAACCCATCTCTGAAAACTTAACACTTATGCTAATGGGTCGGTTAAACCAAATTTGAAACCATCCGATGGCAACTCCATCTTACAACTCTTTTGATTCCATCTCATTTCTTAAGGTAACCCTCAAGAAGACTACATTTTTGCTATAAGTGGGCCCCTGGTCCATATATTCCAAGCCTTGCTCTAGATCATAACAAAAGCCTTGCCCATATAAATATATTTGAGAAACCATGAAAACATGATTGTCACACCCCCGACCCAACACTCAAGGGATGCGACAAGATCCTGTAGCATAACCATCGCTCACCCGTCTCAGGAAAACGACAATTATACTACAAGGGATTTTGACCTTCTAATGCTTGTATAAGAAATCCAAATAAAACATAAAGGATACTAAACAAACCCTTGGATATATAAATACATGGATTCTTATACAACACATTTGGTATACTGCCAATCCTAATACAAAAGAGTCTATGCACAAATATACAAAAGAACAGGAGTCCCTCCAGTAGTCCAAGACACGCCCAGCTGCTGTACCTCTAGCCCCGGTGCTCGCCCTCTGAACTCGGACCTACGTTCATCAAATGATAAATGCTGAGAATAATCTCAGTGGTGCTAGGAACACATCACATAACAATCACAGGTACCGCATACATACATCATACAATCACGCATACGGCACAAAGCCATATAACAGGCACAAAGCCCCATACATACGGCATACGGCCTACACACACGGCGTACAATCCAAACATCAATAATACCAGCAAGACTGGCCAACACTGCTTATCATACAAGCATGCCTAGTCCACAATCAATCATAATATGCACTCTCCCTCAATTTGGTGCTTCTCGCACTCTTTTAGGAGCATCGCTTACCCCTTCACTATATTGATCAATACCGGTACTTCTCGCACCTGTAGGGCAGTACCCCTTTAATATCAATTGGTACCCCTGGTACCATTCATTTCACCACCCTTATTTCGCCCCCTCACATGAGATGCTATGCAATCAAATGATATGCATTCACAAGTCATATCTCAAGCATACCAGGCAAACATCTATAAAGCATAAGGCTCATCCCTTCCTGGAACTCATAGCCACACGTACATTCCTTCTCGGAACCAATAACCACAATTACAGACATCAAGAGCATGCACAAGCATAATCACTGGGAATTCAATCCCCAAGCATCAGTTCTAGGCTTATAGAGCCATCGAACCACTAAAATAACCAACCTCTAGCACAAATTAGAACAAACAACACAACGTCTAGCACAAACCTGAAGATAGAAGCTTGCCAACTCTCACCCTCGATCACCACGCTAACCTGCTCTAGCCTTAGCTTCTAGCTCTCGCCCTGTCTCGGTGTCTACAACCTCCTCTCCGGGTGTTTAATAGGGTTTAGGAACATTTTAAGGAAAAGAACTAATGAAAACCTTATGTTTTAAGCTGTTAAAAAGCCTAACTTAAGTCGCGTACGCCCGTACCACCATCCGTACGCCCGTACCAACTTAACAAGCCTGACAAACACAACTCCCGCGAGTTGCGGTACGGCCGTACCGCCTCATGGTATGCCTGTACGCCCAAATTCTTGCGAGCTCTCCTGACAAACCTGATTTCCTGCGAGTTGACGTACGCCTGTACCATTCATTGGTACGCCCGTACGCCAAGCAAGAACCCTAACCTCCTCAACTCCCCTGTCTCGTACGGCCATACAACCTCCCCGTACGCCCGTACCACTCCCCAAACTCCTCCTTTCCCACTCAAACGCACTCCCCGGCCTCCTAAAATACCTCAAACACAACCCACACATGCATGCCATCATGCACACACCTAGCACACATGCAAATACACATCCAAGACGTCATCATGACGTACATACAAACACAGAATACATGGTACATATGCAAGCAATCGTATCATAACATGTATACATACACGTGTACATCCAATCATGCATACAAAACTACTAAAACTCCTAGGGGGTCAAACGCGGATGTAACAATGATTATTAATGAAATATAATTTATGTTTAATACATAAATAAATCTAAACATATTTTTTCAAGAAAATAATCCTTTTGTTCATTAGAAGTCAACACTTTACTAAGATAATAAATTATTTATGAATAATACTATTAAACCCAGGATTTTGATGTGTGTGTTTTGTATGAGTCAATTTAAGTTATTTGAAATTTAAAATAATTTTTCTATGTTTAGTACGGGCGTACCAATCCTTTGAGTTATGTAGTACGGGCATACGGCTGACCATACCAAGTTAACTTTGTTTCCTTGAGTTTAGTACGGTCGTACCAAGAGTTAGTACAGGTGTACCGTTGCTTACAGGAAATTTTATTTGTCAGGAAAATTGTTTTGGTACGGACGCACCATTGGTTGGTAGGGGCATACTATTGCTCACAGGAATTTTTCTTATTAAGAAAATTGTTTTGGTACGGGAGTACCAATAGATGGTACAGTCGTACCTAGTTCTTGCATGTTTTCAAATTATATCTTTTTAAATCAAAACGGGCATACCATGTCTGGTACGGTCGTACTTAACTTTCCAAAAAGGCTTTAAACCCTTTCTAACAATTTTATTTTGATAACATACAATGTATATTTCATATCTAACAGCTAGTTTTGTAGAGAAACGTTTTATTTGAGCTTAAATCTTCAATTACAAGTAAGTTTACTTATGGTATTGTGATTCAAGTATTATAAACTCTCTTTTCATTGTATTCCCACAACCTAAGTGTTAGGTTTTGTATTTGTGGGTTGGTGTATGATTAATGCTTGGGGCATTAACTTGTATTTAAGAGTTCATTGACTATGAGATTACAATTGTTGTAAAGGTTTGAGTGTGAGCCTCAAAACATTGGGGTTAGGATTCAATTGAGGAATCCTTTATTGTATTGATTATGATTGTGATTAGTGGAACCCTAAGTGGAAGACTTAGGAGAAGTGGATGTAGGCAAGAATTAGTGTTGAACCACTATAAATTATACACATGTTGCCATACTTCGACTAGGATTTCATTTGATATTAGAGTGTGGTGCTCAATTATGATTAGAAGTAACATTCTAGACTAAACAATCCCATGGTAACTCAAAGCATTGAAAGCCAATCATACACAAGACCCCCCTTCTTTGATGGCATAGATTATCCATATTAGAAGCACTGGATGGAAGTCTTCTTGGAAAGTGATGGTGTTGATTTGTTTGATCTAATTGAGAATGGGTTTTCTTCTTCAACAACTAAAACGGATGGTGTTACAACTATTAAGCCCAAGGTTACTTAGACAAGATAAGAATTCAAAGCAAATGAGAGGAATAAAAAGGTGATGAATATGCTTTATTATGCCATTAGTCATGAGGAATACAGACGAGTTTCTCATTATGTCATAGCAAAGCAAATATAAGATGCCTTATAGACTCATCATGAAGGCACAAAACAAGTCATAACCAAGAATATTCAGCTTCTAACTCATCAATATGAGTTATTTACAATGAAGCCAAATGAGTCTATTTTTGAGATGTACAACCACCTTATTCTGATCACCAAAGGATTAATGAAATTGGGCAAGATGTACCAAAATGAAAGACATCAACAATAAGATCTTGCGAGTGCTGCCTAAAGAGTATTGGGATGTCACACCTTTCTATAGTGTGACATGCTCCCGTAGAATAATTAATGATCTCCGATACGTGGAAACCACTGATTACTCTACAAGGGATGCGTAAAATATTTTTTATATATACGTAAAATATTTACTACATATTAAATTATGAAATAATAACCCTACATTACATATTGCATTTACTGCCATAAACATTACTTTAATTACTTGATTTATTTATTTAGATATTTTAAACTGGTTCAAGTCCTTATCATCAAATGAGTTTTGCTTAAAAGGTGCTTTGGAATCCGTACGCTCCATTCATCTGTTAACCTGCGTTCATCAAATGACGAATGCTTAGTATATAACTCAGCGGTGCTTAAACAACATAACATAGAAAATATTATCAAAAAAAGATCATGAACAATAATAATCCATGTAATCTAATTCATCTTAATAGTAACATCACCATATAATCGTATAAAATATTTTTCTAAACATTCAGATTTATATACTTTTATTTGTTCTCTAAAATATTCATATCATTGATCATCTACATCGGTACTTTATTAAATTTGTTTATAAAATATTTTATTTCCTTGAGTAAATCATTATTACTTATAAAAATAACTCATACATTAATAATTTTATCCTCTTAAAATACTATTTCATCATATTAACAACATTTAAGAATTAATATCGTATATTATCATTCTACCATAATTTTCTCAATAATCTAAATTGCTCAAACACATGTACAAACCAATATCATCACTTCCATAAATATTTTAAAATATAATAAAATCTTGCAAGTGTTCATTAATGTCATCTTTCATTTAATAATTCATAATATAATTAATAAAGTTAATTATTTCCTCAATTAACATTCATAATAAATGGCATTAATGAATGACATCGTAATTCATCATTTTATCATCATCTATGAATATAAGAACGAATATCTATATCCCAATACTTTTATTATATAATTATATTTATCGTATTAAAAATAATAATAAATATTTTAAATGCATCATTAACATAATCCATTAAATCATG
>CANYBF011309763.1:0-16861 GCA_948192965.1 Dalechampia spathulata | reverse complement strand
ATATAATGATTTAATATTATATTAATTCATATTAAGGCATACATTTTTCAAATTTAACAAGATAATTATATATAATTTAATTTAATTTAATATTATGCTAATTAATATTAATATTTGCTCTCATTTTTTATAAAAAAATGGATGAAAATATTATATAAATAACATTTTAAATAAGTATATAATGCTTACAAATGACGGATCAAAAAAATTTTAAAACATAAAATATAAAATTATTATAAATGATGGGTCAAAAAATTTATCCTAACGTGCAACACACTTTATGAAACTCTAGTATCTTATAAAATCAAAAATATTTTCATTAAAAGGAAAATTTTGTTAAAATAATCTTCATGTTTCAAACTTATACAATTTTCAAAAATTCAAATTGTTCAACAAATAGTCGTAATAAAAATTAGCTAGCTAATTTGTAAAATATTTTAGATAGTTTTGGAAAAACTAATTTATTTATACTCATTTACATAATGAATAATAATATTTATATTTTAAAATATAAATACATAGATTTTTAAATTGAAAAAACATAGGAAAAAATAAAATCAAAAGTGTTTGATTGAATTATTCAAATAATTTTTTAGAAAGCTTCATTTGAATAATTATTTTTAATATTCTAATATGATATTTATATTGAGTTTTGAGTGAAAGTTATATATAAAACTTTGTGAGAGCTTTACAAGCATCCTGTTATTGAGAAGTGATTGTGAATCACTTGGAAGAAGTTATCAAATAAGTATCTTAAACTTTAACAAGTTTTAAATTAATCTAGAAATTTGTTATAGTGGTGTGTTTCCATAATAAAACCTTAAACATTGATTTTAACTATAAATCTCAATGTTTCTTTTTCTCCACATTCTTCTTATGTTTACTCTATATGTTTATTAATATGCTCTTTTTTAATTATTTATGCATTAATTACTTTTCAAACACTCATTCAATATTTTGTAAAAGAGATATACTAATTAATACCTTATTGATTTACTATTTTTGAAGCAAAAAATTTTCAAAAATTAATTATTTTATTTTCATATTATTTTTATGATTTTTAAATTAATTTATTTATTAATTTTCATGTTAATAAAATTAGTTTGCCAATTTCACTCCATTGGCATATTTATTTTAATTTTTTAAATTTATTTTAAATTATTTTACTTTTTATAAATATTTTGGGACTTTTCTAATAAAAAGATTAGACATATCTAAAATAAAAACTATATCTAGATGTATTATTTGAAATAATATCGATAAAATAATTCACTTCATTTGGATGGTTTACTTTCAATAATATTTTTAGTTTAAAATAATAAGATAAACACATATATTTTATCCTTAATTTTTATATCCTTTTAGTAAGGATGAATTACAAGTAAATTAATAATAAAAGTAACTTTCAAATATATAAAATAGCGTAAGACAAAAATTGGAAAAAAAAAAGAGAAGAAGAGGACCACCATAATATTTGAAATCCGAAGGACCACACCTCATTAATGTGAAATAAAAATGTAATTTACAAATACCAACCTCCCCACTTCCCAATTACACACTCTATCTTTCCATGCCGTATACCTTTTACTCTCCTTTTTGCTTAAATAAACAAACTCAAGGTATAATATACACCTTAATGTAATGTAATATGTATGATGTATGAAGTCAAATCAAATTAAAAGTCTATTAAATCTGAAAAAGACATTTTAACCATCTTTTATAATCATCAATATAATACAATTTCATCCTTTTGATAACATGTTAAAGATGAAGATGTGTGGCATTCGTTTTGAACGTCATGAATCAAAGTATGACCTCAACAAGTTCTATAATATTACTAAAGAGTGCTATTTTCTTTTTAGAAAAAAATCACACAGAAGTTTCCCCATTCAAAAGAATCTGTCTGCTACACTAAACTCTTATCTTTGTTCCAAAACTTTATGTCAAACAACAACTCTTAATATGTTCTTTTTAAATAAAACCCCACCAAGGCTCCATCATGTCGCACCAAAATCACCTGGAGTGGAAGGATAATGGCACTAATTCTGATAAAGGAGTAGCCACAGGCGTCGAGGCAGCTGATGGACCTGGAGAATTCCGACACAATGGGCATGTCGCGTTCATCTTCAGCCATTCATCAACACATTCAGCATGGAAACAGTGATGGCAATCTGGAATGCTCCTGATTATTTCTTTAGCTTCATAGTCGCACAGGCAAATTGAACATGGTCCATTGTTGGGCTTTGGAAGTCTTCGGCTTTCTCCCAATACTATTTTGGGGTATGATTTAATCACGGGCTCCTCCAGGCCCACTACCGGCACGGGCTCGACCGAGTCGCCACGGCCGGCCAATGAGTGACTCAGCCTGTATATATTCACATCATTGTCGTGACTACCAATGCTGCTACTGCTGCTATTACGACCACGAGCACTGCTACCTTTAACTCGTATGCAGGCGTAAGAAGCAAGCATTATAGTAGAAATAAGGACAAGGATGCTAACAGCGATGGCAATGCCATAACCAAGGCCGACACCGGTGGCTGATATGGGGGGATCAGCCGTGGACATGAGAGAAGAGAAGAGAAGAGAGAGAAAGAAAGAGAGAGAGAGAGAGAGTAAAGGGAAGGAAAGAGTGTGAAATGAGAAGCCGGAAAAGTGAGAAAAATGATATATTGGAAGAGAAATGGGTGGAAGAGGCAGATGGGTCCGGCGGGAATTAGAGATTCAACGGTTTAAAATTAAACAAACTAATAAAATAAGAAAATACAAATGTAAAGTAGGCAAGGCAAGGCAAGGCATTTATGAAGCATTTACACTCCTTTTATTGTGATTACTGCTTTCTTAGTTTTCTTCCTTTCCCACCACTTTTTCCGGCCATTTTTATTTATTTTTTTTGTAAATCTAACGAATCAATTATTGTTGAATTTATTCATTAAATAAATTTTAATACTGTTATTTTAATGAATCAGATATTCCAACCTTGGAATTAGAACGTATTTTACTACTAATTTAATGGTTTATGGATTGATCCAAAATTAATGAAGGGGTGTTATCGAGGTAACCACCCCTCCATTTCTTGGATTCTAATTATGTTTTCACTGATTGGATATCGCCCGAGACATATAGACTAATAACATTTATTTAATATTTTTAATAAAAAAATAAAAAATACCGTCTTATTTCCATGTGCAATTAATGATATAGCCACCAAACCACAGTTTTTTATTTATTTATTCACTTATTATTATATAAGTGAGTTGGGATTTATTTATTTATTTATTTATTTATTTATTGTTTTATGAATATTGTAAAATATAAATAAAAACGAGTATAGCAAAAGCAAGAAACTTTAACATCCAATACATACAAGGATCAAAACCCAATTGATTATTCTTTTCTTTTTTAATAATTTTGCAATATAAACCTCGATTTTAGTAATATATCAGTTGTGTCAGGAAAATGTTTCAGAGTCTATACTTGAGGAAAATTAATCAGCCTAAGAAACTCCCCTTTCACTTGACGCGACTGGCTCAGGCTGAGTTTTGAGATTAAACCTGTCTGGGAAACTTCTGGTGCAGAGGTTTCTGGTATCGATGCAGAGGATTTGGATTTGGGTTCACTTGGAGCCGCAGTCTGAACTACTATATCTGCTGCTTTGAACTTCTTGATGTAGTAACTGAGAGATGGTCCAGAGTAGTCGGCTGTCTGGATCTGGGTCGGGGTTTTACCAACTTGGATAAGAATTGCTGAAGCTGCAGCAATGCAGACAAGGGCAATGCTAGCTGCTATTGCTGCTGTGTTTCCAGATCCATCAGAAGATGAACCAGCACTTCCTGAGCTTATTGCACTTTCCGCTACATACACTACAGGCTGCACAGTCACAAGTCATTAGTGAATTTGTAGCATTATTGTGCACCTTCATATGAAGAGCCAAGTAACACCGATACTTTAAAAATGTATTTCCCATGACGGACACGTTTCAGACAAGAAAACCTTTTCAAAACTCTGAATCAAGTGTCGGAAATTTTTAAAAGTATCTGTGTCCGTGCAACCCAGCTAAAGCAGAAATGAGATCGAGGAAAACCAGGAATGACAGGAAGCAGAGATGCTAAGGCTACATCAATTACTTAAAGATTGTAATCATATGAAATCAAATGCAAACTTTATTGGATTCTGAACGATGGTTGTCGCAGAATGGTATCTGATACTGAAAATAGCTTTGTAAGGTACGCGAACCAAGGTTCACCATGGGAACTAGTTCTATCAAATCATTACAATTCGAAATGAAAAAATGGCATTACAGAATTGAAATTTGTAACCCATAACAATTGCTATGACGTTTGGAATGTCACCCAACTGCAAACCATGTGAAATGCAGAATTGTTCTCAATAGTTACAGGTAATCTCAGCAATCAATTGCAGGCAAAGTTTTTTGCTTTCTTCTGGAGCTAGCTAGTTGTTAATCACTAAGAAGCTTTCAGAAGCTAAACTTGAGATTTCTTTGAAGCGGATTGGCTGTGGGAAATCATGCCAGGACAGCCAACAGCCCAAGATTCTTTTGAGATGAATGAATGCTGAAGAAAGAGCGTGCCATTGAACTAATAGCCCATCATAGGGGCCTCTCGTGGGGAGTCCGCCATGTCAAAAGTGAGAGAACCCATCCCTCTATATTGTCACAGTTTGTGATATTTAACTGACAATGAAGTACAGAAGCTTGGAGCATTCATAGATTCAAATAAAATTTGTCAAGAATTTTGTAAAGGAAAGTGATAGTTATTCCAAAAGTTATTTAACTAATCAAATATTTTCGGCAATAAGAAATCAACTGCACTGGCAGTTCATTGCCGTAGTTGGTATTTGACAGCAGGAACATTGATGACTAAAGAGGCAACAACTTTATGGACTAAAGAAGTTGTTGGATGAAGAAAGAAGAACATGACGTGAAAATTATTTCTTATTATATAATTCATCAGTCATTGGAACTCCTAATGACGGAGAACAAAATAGAAAGTGACTCCTTTACTTCAATAGCCCATATAGACCTTATGGATTTTGGTACAGAAGTTGGCATTTCCTCTGTGAAATTCTTATCCGTAAGGTCCATAAGCTGCATGTAAAACACATAGTCCTTCAACTAGACATATAATTAAGCAAATCCCATATAATTCTCTCTGAAAACAGTACAAAATATTATACCTTTTAGTTCAGAAATATACCCGGTCTAGCCCTTAATGTATCAGTTATTATAAACTATTTAAGTGAATTGCAGGCAATGGATTCAGGAAACTACCTTAAAAGGCATCATCAACAGGCAAGGATTAATTATAATTGAGACACTGAATTATGAGAGTTGAAATGAACCAACCTCAACAGAGTAAATGTTTGTCTGACCGGCAGTATCCTTCTCAATGTAACCTGTCCAACCACGAGTTCTTGGCGGAAATGTCCCAACCACCCTGGTCTTGTCTCCAGCCAACCATTCCACGCTCACCTTCCCAACCTGTTCCAATCACACTATAAGATTAAGTTCAAGTAAAAACATACACAATTAAATAAAAAAAATCCTATATTTAGACTTCTTAACTCATGAATTGAACATGAACAACGAAGACTAACATAATTACATTACAGCCCATAGGTAGGAAAATGAGAGAAACAAAAAAAAAACTGGTTATTTGAAAGCAAAAGAAAAACAAAAGGAAGAAGAAGAAGAGGCTGACCTCTTTATCAGGAGCACATTCCTCATCATTGCAATCAGCATCACCAGAGTCAGCTCTGACAGTGAAAAGCTTCAAACCTCTCCTGTTAAAAGACTGGAATTTCTTGAAAAGTTTAGGAGAAGTGAACGAACATGTATTGGCGGAAATCATGTTCATAGCCTGTACAGAACAAGCCATTCTTCTCCACTTGTTCTTTCTCTTGTTGTTGTTTCTACTATCAGAGGATTAAAGAGGTAGCTAACAATCCGCGTAAGAAATGAAAATTTGGGTGCGAATCAAAAACTTGTGGTTCTGTTTTTGGTGGGTCTATGTTAATTTTCAGAGAAGAAGAAGAAGAAGAAGAAGACGCAGAGGCGAAAAGATATTTATTTGGAGATGGGTCGTGTGTGGTTGAACATATATCGCTGCTTGGCTCTCTGCCTGTCCTCAGATTTAACATCACGATATTTAAACAATAAATTGAAATATTTTACAATTAAATAAAATAATACTGATGTTAAAACAAAAATATCAAATATATTAATACTTTATTAAAGTAATTTTATTTTAAAATTAAAATTAAAATCATATTGCAACTTTTATTGAATATATATTTTTTAATTTAAAAGTATTTAAAAGTTTAAAATTAAAATATATTTATAAGTTTAAAATCCAGATTTAAAATATATTTATAATTTTAATAGATATAAATAAAATATAAAATATCTAGATTTTAAATTTAATAAAAGTTAAAATAAAATATTTCTAAAATAATATCTAAAAATCTTATAAAAATAAAATATTTAAATTATATAATTTTAAATATATATATATATATATATATTATTCTAAATTTTATAAATTAAATAAATTAATTCTTCATATATATATATACACACACCAATTAAGGAAATGAAACTTCACAATTAAGTTTGAAATAAGCTACAATTAACAACACAAAATAAAAATGAAAGTCGAAATCTTTAAAATAATTAATTAAAATTAAATATTTTATTTTATTTTCTAGTTTCTTGAAAATAATTTGGTTTTCTTTCGTAATTTGTTTCTAACTAAACAGCACTCCTCCCTTCTAATATTAATAAATTTATCAGCAGGACTTATACACAAGTTTGTGAGAAAATGGGGTAAATTCCTTATTGAGCAATCAAGTGACGTGATTGAGAAAGTCAAGAAAGGGTACGGTGGGTCAATTATAGTGATGGTAAGTGTCAAATCTCTCTCCTGAGAATAATAATAAAATATTTAATAAAAAATTATATTATTAATAAAATTGAGAAATTATTAAGATTTTATTAATAATATAATTAAATAAAATGATATAATTATATTGTAATCATAAAAAATGATTTGATGTAATTATTAATAATAAATTTCATAATTTATTAATAATAATAATAATAATTTATATTATGAATTTGTAATGATTATAAAATTAATAGGTGATAATTTTAATATTAATAATAATGTAATATTTAAGATTAGATTATATTATTTGTATTATTATTATTAATAATATTATTAGAAGTAGTATATGTATTAATTGTAGTAATTATTATTATTATTATAAATATTATTATTATTAGTATTAGTATTATTAATATTAATGTTATTAATATTATTATTGTTATTGTTCGCCCAGCTAGATTTGACTTTCACAGGCATAGGCGAATGCTAAAAGATAAGCATACGCAGAAGCTGAAAGAACAGAGGTCATTCTGCTTTCAATGCACGTGTGGAAGGCAAAACTCTGTTTAGCCAGCAAGCATAGGAAAGAAATCCCCCCGGATATGGATGCTAATCCATTAGTTCTAGCTCGAACTTTGCCCTTAGTTGTCTCGAAGTTAGCTGCTTGGCATGAGTAGCTTGGCTTGCTGTCAGCATCTCTTACTGGACATAGTACTTGTTATGAAAAATATTTAGTAGTAGTAGTATAATTATTATTTATTGATGTAATTATTATTATTATTAATAATGTTTATTATTATGATTTATACATTATTAATAGTTGTAATTAGAATTGTCATTTATGTAATTATTATCATTTATTATTATTTGTAAGTAATATTTTGATTATTATTATTATTATTATTATTATTATTATTATTAATTTATAAATGTCAATATTGTTAATATTGAATAAAAATTATTGTTCATAAATTTTTTTGTATAAATATTTGACATTGTTATTATTAATATTTTTATGTATTGTTAGTATCATTAGTATTATTAGTACTTATAATTATAAGTATTATTTAGTATATTTATTATACATTAATGTAATTAATATTATGATGAATAATTATTGGTATGATTTATATATTATTAGTAGTTGTAATTAGTATTTATTAACGGTGATTATTATTATTTGAAAATGATTTGTAGTGTTTTTATTATTAATATTAATATTGTTATCGTTAATATGTTATCAAAATTAATATTGATAAATTTTATTTGTATAAATATTTGATATTATTATTATTTTTTATTTGTATTATTATGTATTGTTAGACCCAGGATTTTGATGTATGTGTCACGTATGAGTCAATTTAAGTTATTTGTCATTTTTAGTATGTTTTTGTGAATGATACGGGCGTACCAGTCTTGGTACGGAGGTACCAAAATGCTTTGTTGGGTGGTACGGGCATATGGCTAACCGCATCAAGTTAGTTATGTTTGCTTGAGCATGGTATGGGCGTACCATTGCTTACAAGAATTTGATTTGTCAGTAAACCTGTTTTGGTACGGGCATACTATTGGGTGGTACGACTGTACGGTTGCTTATAAGAAAATTGTTTGTCAGGAAAAATGTTTTGTATGGATGTACCAATGGATGGTACGGTCGTACCTAATTTCCCTCTCATTTTTCTAAAATGTCTTTTTAAATTGGTATGGGCATACCATGTCTAGTACGACCATACGCGACTTGGCAGAAATGGCTCTTTTTTAGATAGAACTTTCATATCTTTCAATCTAACATCTAGTTTTGTAGAGCAATTGATTCGTTGAGCTTCTATCTTCAAGAACAAGTAAGTTTACTTGTATCATTGTATTTTGGTAATTGTAAACTCTCAATTGATTGTATTTTCACAACCTAAAAGTTAGGTTTTATTATTGTGGATTGGCATGTGCATTAAATTGTAATTGAGAGTTTGTGAGGTTGATCATTATAAAGATTTGAGTGTGAGCGTAAAAACACTAGGGTTTAGGATTTATTTGTGAAATCCTTTATAGTAATTGATTGATTTTAATGGAACCCTAAGTTGAGACTTAGGAGAAGTGGACGTATGCAAGATTTAGTGTCAAACCACTATAAATCGTCGCACGTGTTGCCATTTCCGTAGGGATTTCATTTGGTATCAAAGCATTGGTGCTCATTAGCATTAGAAGTAAAATTTTAGAGCAAAAGATCTTATGATAATAAGTGAAAGTCAATCATTTACAAGACTTCCCTTCCTCGATGGAACTGATTATCCGTATTAAAAGCACCGAATAGAAGTTTTCTTGGATAATGATGAAATTGAACTGTTTGACTTGATGGTGAATGAGTTCTTACCTCCAACAATTACAATTGATGGTGTTGTTTCTCTTAAAGCTAGAGAAGATTGGACTAGGGAGGAATTAAAAGCAAACTTTCAAAATAAAAAGGCGATGAACATACTGTATTATGCTATAAGTCGTGAGGAATATGGTCGAGTATCACATTGTGTCATGGCAAAGCAAATATGGACTGCTTTGGAGACTCATCATGAAGGAACTAATCAAGTTTGAAACAAGAAAATTCAACTGTTGATATATCAATACCAGCTATTCACAATGAAGGCAAATGAGTCAATTTCTGAAATATACAACCGACTCATGGTGATCACAAATGACCTAATGAAGCTTGGCAAGATGTATCAAAGAGAAGACATCAACAACAAAATCTTGCGGGTGCTGCCTAAGAAGGATTGGGAGGCTAGAGTGACATCCATTGAAGAAGCAAATGACTTATCAGTTCTGGTAACCAATATACTTCTAGGGAAACTCCTTACACATGAGATTACATTAAAATAAGGAGTTAAAGAAGACAAGTGAAGAGGGATTACACTTAAGGCTTCAAAAGAAGAAGATGCCTCTTCCACAAGTGAATAGGAGATCGATGATGAAGTAGCCCTCCTCTCCAAATATGTCAAGAATTTTCTCATGAAGAAGAAGAAGCTTGAAAAGGATAGCAGGAAGCTATTCAAGCAAAGAAGGGATTTCAACCGAAGGGATAATTTTTGAAGGAATCAAGTTGTTTGCTATGAGTGCAACAATCCAGGACACATGAGGAATGAATGTCCTTGCCTTAACAAACCATCCAAGCCTTTCAAAAAGAAGGCATTGAAGACTACGTGGGATAATGATAGTGAATCAAATGAGGAGGTGTCCGATGATGAAGGAGTAACTAATCTTTGCTTCATGGCATTCTTGGATGATGAAGAAAATGATGAGGTAACCACATCATCTTAATCTTATTATAGTAATGATGAACTTGATAATGATGATGAATATGGTGCATTAGAAGAATTTTAGGAAAGTATGAAAACTTAGCTAAGAAGCATCAATTACTTAGAGGGAAACATGCATCCATTTCAAAAGAGAAAATCATGTTACAAAATGAATTTGATTCTTGTAAAACAAAACTTGAAAGTCTTGAAAAGGAAAATAAATTTTTAAAGGATGAAAATGCTAAGATTTTAAAAGAAAGGGATTTGTTGAAAGACAATCTTTCTAGGTTTGAACAAGGTGGTGTTAAAATTGATTCTATCTTGAAACACCAAAAACTTAGTGGTAATAAAGAGGGTATTGGATTTAATCAAAACTCCTCCTACACCCTTAAAATCACAGTTTTTATTAAAGCTTCTACTTCAACATAAAAATCAAAGGACATTAAAAAGGAAAATGCTATCCTAAAGTAAACAAAATGCATGCTAATAATGTACATCATTGTTCATGTTCATGTAATAATAATCATTCATGTTAATGTAATAATAATCATTCTCATGCATCCAAAAGAAAATATGTGCATAACCATTCTAGATTTAGGAATGTTATATATCATTATTGCAATAAAAAGAGGCATACAACCAATAGATATTTCATTAGGAAGATGCATTGGAATGATGATATAAATGCTTCTAACCCCCAAGGACCCAAATACTTTTGGGTACCTAAAAAGAAGTGAATGCATTTGTGTTTAATAGGTATGCTTGAGATCCAAGATTAGTTCAAATAAATGGTATCTCGATAATGGATGCTCAAGGCATATGACTGGTAATACAAGCCTCTTCTCCAATCTTGAAGAATATAAGGGAGGTAATGTTACCTTTGGAGACAATGCCAAAGGTAAAGTTATGGGAATTGGTAAGGTCGGTAAGGATTCCAACTTTTCTATTAGCAAAGTTTTGTTAGTAGAAGAATTAAGATATAACTTACTTAACATTAGTCAATTATGTGATAATGGTTTTAAAGTTATTTTTGATCCTAAAGGTTGTTTTATTTATAGGATTAGTGATGATAAGCTAGTCTTTCAAGGAGATAGAATAGAAAATATTTACATGATTGATTTAGATTCTATTCCTAACAAAAATATGAAGTGTCTTACTTTTATAAATGAGGACTCATGGCTTTGGCATAGAAGGCTTGGACATGCTAGCTTCGAAAGCATTGACGATCTCGGAAAGAATGAACATGTGATAGGACTTCCAAAGATCAAATTTGCAAAGGACAAGGTATGTGAAGCTTGCTAAATGGGAAAACAAGAATTCTATTGAAACAAAGTGAATAACAAGAGCATCAATAAGAAGCTACACCAAAAGATGTTGATAAGGAAGAAGTGAATGATCTTCCTCATCACCTAGCTGCACCTCATATCGAGCATGATCTTCCAAAGGAGTGGAAATTCTTGAAAGGACACTCCAAGGAACAAGTTATAGGTGAAACATCAAAAAGGGTAACAACTCGTTCTAAATTTAAAAATATCCATAACAACCTTGCTTTCATTTCTCAGATTGAACCTAAGAATGTGAATAAAGCCTTAGATGATGAAAGTCGGGTGTTAGCTATATAGGATGAACTAAATCAGTTTGATAGAAATAATGTATGGACCTTAGTACCTAAGTCTAGAGATGCATCTGTTATAAGAACTAGGTGGGTGTTTAGGAATAAGCTTGATGAAAATGGTGTCATAACTAAGAATAAAGCTAGATTAGTGGTACAAGGATATTGTCAAGAGGAAGGTATAGATTTTGATGAAACTTTTGCACCTGTAGCTAGATTAGAGGCTATTAGAATGTTATTAGTATATGCATCTCACATGAACTTTAAACTTTTTCAAATGGATGTGAAAAGTGCTTTTTTGAATGATTTTATAAATGAAGAAGTTTATGTTGCATAACCCCCCGGTTTTAAAGATTTTGAATTTCCAAATCATGTTTTCAAACTCACCAAAGCTTTATACGGACTTAAACAAGCCCCTAGAGCTTGGTATGATAGGTTGAGTAGTTTTCTCATTGATCATGGTTTTGAAAAAGGTAAGGCAGACACAACACTTGTCATTAAGCATTATAAACATGATATCTTGCTTGTTCAAATATATATAGATGATATCATATTTGGTACTACTAATGAAAAATTGTGCAAGGAATTCTCTAAGTGCATGCTGGGAGAATTTGAAATGAGCATGATGGGAGAATTGAAATATTTCTTGGGACTTTAAGTCAAGCAATGTGAAGATGGAATTTTCATCAATCAAGTCAAGTACACACAAGAAATACTAAAGAAGTTTAGACTAATAGATGCAAAACCAAGCAAAACTCCAATGAGCACTACAACAAAACTTTCCTTAGATGAAAGTGGCAAGCAGGTTGATCAAAACAAGTATAGAGGTATGATAGGTAGCTTGCTTTTACCTAACTGCTTCTAGACCGGATATTATGTTTGTTGTGTGTATGTATCCTAGACTTTAGTCATCTCCTAGGGAATCACATTTATGTGCTGTGAAATGTATTTTCAAATACTTAATTAGAATAATGCATTATGGCTTGTGGTATGCTAAGAATGGCTCTTTTGACTTGACTGCTTATTCTGATGCTAGCTTTGCTGGAAATGTGTTGGATAGGAAGAGTACCTCTAGTACTTGTCATTTCTTAGGGAATTGTTTGGTTTTTTGGTTTAGTAAGAAGCAAAATTGTGTATCATTGTCTACCGCTAAATCTGAATACATATCCGCAGGTTGTTGTTGTGCTCAAGTACTTTGGATTTAACAATAATTAAGGGATTACAATGTTTGTGTTTCTTGCACCTCCATTAAATGTGATAATACTAGTGCTATAAATATGTCTAGGAATCCAATTCAGCATTCTAGAACTAAGCATATAAATATTAAGCATCATTTTCTTCATGATAATATGCAAAAAGGGAAGGTTGTATTAGAATTTGTTGATACAACTCATCAATTGGCAGATATTTTTACAAAATCCCTAAGTGAAGATCATTTAAACTTCATCAAACATGAATTAAGAATGATTGATGGATCATTTTTAAAATAAGTGTGAATGGTGGACTTGAGAAATTTCAAGAAAAATCAGAGAACTCTTCAATATTGGTACGACTGTACCAATATTATTATGCCCGTACACATTTTAAAGGTATTTTTCTTCAAAATATAGTACAGCTGTATGGTTTTTTGTACACCCGTACGCTTCTTGTTTCAAAAAAAATTAAACTTTTCGACTAAGACTTCTCGTATGGCCATACGCTGTACTTGTACGCCTATACACAATAATGAATTCCAAACATTTTCAATTGGTATGGCCATACGTATCACCTATATGCTCGTATGAAATGTGAAAATTCAAGGCATTTTTGGCTCGTATGGCCGTACACCTTGGCGGTATGCCCGAACGCAACTTTAAAATCAGTTTTTAAACTGATTTTTCATATTCCAACTTTAGTTTTCTCTCAATTTCTCGCTCAAATCCTAGCCAAATCCTCTCAAACCAGTCTCAAAACACTTCAAACTTTATTGCCCACAATCCTGCTCGTCATTCTTGGTTTGATTTTCTTCTGTTCTTTCATTTTTAAAATTCATTTTCTAACTGTTTCATTACCTTTTTAACATTGTTTTCATTTTGATTTTCTGCCTAATCTATGTTATTTTAGGTCTAGGTTCTTTAAAGTTTATTGCTTAGGATTGTGTTTAGGTGATCTGTGTCAAAATTTATAGATTTCTGTGTAGGTTCAGTTTTTGAGTTTTTTCAAAACTTGTCAAAACTTTACCGAAATTGTAAAAATTTTTGATTTTTTTGTCAACTTATTTATTTTTTACTTATTTTTTCATCATATCTACTCCTGGTGATTGCGGTGACTCTTCCTCATGGAGAGTCAAACATACAGTCCCTACAGGCCCTAGCCCCTCATGGTGGTGCTACCCCTGCTTCTGTAGTTAGGACCTCTATTCTGAGTGAGAAAGTATTCTCTCACTCTCGATTTGCATGTAGTCCTACTCTCTGACAGACCGGATTGGAGGATGACATTCTATGATATTTGACCAATGTAGCTTAGTCAAATTTTGCATTCTTACCTAATCATTTTATTCAGTTTGTAGCTCTAGAGTTCCTACAGACTTTTTCTATGTTTACTTCTTTTTCTTGCACCTTTTTAACTTTTTTGGAGACATCATTCTCTTTCTACATTCGAGTTTGATACTCTATTTGGTTTCCACACTGATGGCATTTTGAATGCTAAATCTATGATCTTTGATCATAATTCTTTCTAGATAGATATCACCCTCAACACTTCTTTCCACCCCTCTTTCTTTCTACCCCTCTCAACAGAAGGCATCTTGCCTTAAATCCCCTGCTCTTTTCTACTATCATAGACTGATCTCCTATCTTATTTTTGGAAGATCTGAGTCTAATGACACCATCACGGACCCTGACCTTATTTTTCTCTATTGCATGGTCACGGGTACCCCTATTCAGTTTGGACGCTGGCTTCAGACCTCTTTCCATGAGGTCAAAGTTCAAAAGTAACCTAACAGGGCTATTCTTTTTGGATATATCATTCACCACATCTGCCAGCAGCTGCATGCCTTCCCCTCACCTAGACTGAAAGGTCCTAATCTTGACTTGTCATTCATTGAGTACTCTATGCTCCTTGAGCATACTTTAGATGATGAGTTTATCATTCACCCTGAGTACATTTCTTGATGACTCGATCATCTTCAGTCATTGGGCCTCCCCAATGACACTGTCTCTCTCGATAAACGATGAGCTATGGAGGTATGTCAGCGCGTGCAGGTTCCATTTCTAGACGATACACCTATAGAATGGCTTGACCTTTCCGATCCATCTGTTGATGCCACACGCCAAGTGGCTTTGAGCCGTAAATGATAGCATCACTTTCAGGGTGGATCTTCATCATCTGCTGCTGTTCCTGATCCTCCCGCTCCAGCTACCACTTCCACTACTGCTCCAGCAGCTGCTGCATCTACTGATTCTATTTCTCAGCACCTTGCTATTATCATCGCTTGACTTGATTGTTTAGATACTCTTGAGCAACGCTTTGACCAGATTGATCAGCAGCTTGGACACTCTAATTAGCCTCTTTTGATCAATGATTTGCTCAGCATATTGTTAATTTTCATGAGTTCCAGACTTCTACCACTGATACTCTACATTCCATTAGTTTTATGATGGAACCTTTTGTTATTCCTCCACTGAGTCCACCCCTCCTCAGGATCCACATTGATCATTTTGATGTTATCAAAGGGGGGAGATGTTTCATATTTTAGGATAGTGGAGATTTAGATTTTAGTTTTGACTTTCATTATTATTGTGAGCGCCAGTTTCTGCCAGGGCCCAAAGTGAGGCTTACGATGCTTACGGACCGGGGACCACACTTGGAGTGAAAGCGTAGTCTTCCTAAGGGGTTCCCTTAGGGAATGATACAGACTCGAAAGAGTCACAAGGGAGTCACCACCTGATGGTTCTGGATTGGTCCAACTGACCCATAGCATGAGTGCTAGTTAAACCCTTCAGAAATTGGGTTCGGGTGGTAGAGATCTATTCTATGAGTTTCCAAAATTGATTTTACCAGTATAGTTGGGATTAATTATCCTAGGCAGGCAAGCATATGAGTGTAATTGTAAGCACACAGCGTGACATGTGATTTGGCATTGTAAGGTTGCACATAGAATGACATATAATGCTATATGGCATATGCATGGCATGCGAAATAGCGAAAAAGGTAACATGGCATATGCATGTCATGTGAGCATGTATGACATATCATATGCATGATATGGCAACCTAACATAATATGTAAGCACATAATATGGCAAATAGCGTATAGCGTTATGCGTTAACGTTTTAGATTGTATTAGCGTTTGGTGTATGCGTAGCGTATGCATGGTGTATGCATGATACATGGGATGAATGGCATATCACATGCATGATATGTGAAGTGATGCATGTCATGGCATATGTATGACATGGCCTAATAAATGACATACCATATGAATGGCATGTGAAATGACGTATAGCATGACATATGCATGATATAGTATAGTGAATGACATACCATATGTGTGGCATGTAAAATGGGTGACATATCATATGCATGGCATGTAAAATGAATGGCATATCATATACATGATATGTGAATAATGCGTGGGATACCATGTGCATGGCATGTGAAGTGATGTATGGCATGGTATATGCATGTCATGGCATAATGAATGGCATACCATATGTATGGCATATGAAGTAATGTATGGCATGGTATATTGATGCATATGTGAATGTGTATTCAGCATAGTATATATGATGGCATACGGTATGGCATGCGTTATGGCATACGACGTGACATAGTTGTTAGTGTATGCTCTAGAGCATCATGTGTATTTGTACTATACATTTTCATTAATAAAGGCATTATTCATTATATAGTATAATGTTTTAAATGAGCTTATTTTACTTGGAGTATTAAACTATATATTGAAGTCCATGATATTAGAACAGTGTAAAAGAATCCATAAAGAGTTTATGGAATGAGATTCTTATTGTATGCAAATGTTCAATATCTAAATATCCCTGATCATGGTATTAATAAGAATG